>PVIR01040276.1:0-13427 GCA_004026965.1 Petromus typicus | reverse complement strand
ACAATCCTCCTGCCTCTGCCTCCCGAGTGCTGGGATTACAGGAGTGAGCCACCACGCCCGGCACTGTGGTATGTGGTACTGGTTGCTGCTGGGTGTGGGTCTCCACACCCAGTATTGTTATGTGGTTACCGGGGAATCGAACCCGGGTCCTTGCGCTTGCAAGACAGGCGCCGGAACCACTGAGCTAACTCCCCGGCCCTGTTTTTGAAATTTTTTGTGGGCGAGTGTTCAGCCTTTAAACTAGGGCTTGCACTTGCTAGGTGTGTGACCTATCACTGAGCTACCAACTCAATTTTTCAGAAAAAATTTACATCCAAATTAGCATGCATAAAAGCTGATTGCTGAAGGTGACTAAAAAGTAGAGAAACTGGCTTTGCTATGGTTGTGAGCTCTTAGGCAAGTCAGACACCATTGGCCTTAGCTTTTGTCCTAGAAGGGAATGAAGGAACCAATGCTTCTTCTGAGGCTTTTCCAGTTGGAAACTATGGATTTCAAGCCATTCCTTCTGAGTCCTGGTATTTCACTGCATAACAGCAACAGCTAGAAGAAGCAACAGCAAAGTTGCATGTTCCTACTGGTCATTGTTTTTTCAGATATCTCTCGAAAGGCAGTGACTATGATGAGATAACATACTAAATTCCAAACTGAGGCACATCTTTATTCTGCTTCCCTCATGAGCCTAACAGTCCGTCACAGACAGCCAGTCAGCCACGAGGGAGGTCAATGACAGACCAAATGGCTTGGTCCAAAGTGTAGCAATATCTACACCCAAACCAAAAGATCA
The DNA here is from genome assembly GCA_004026965.1 of Petromus typicus. Classification (NCBI taxonomy): domain Eukaryota; kingdom Metazoa; phylum Chordata; class Mammalia; order Rodentia; family Petromuridae; genus Petromus; species Petromus typicus. Next base: position 12,643 of record PVIR01040276.1, on the reverse strand, counting down.
TACTTTAGGGTACTGCCAAGCTCACAATTAAAAGCAAGTGAAAATACTAGCTTTCAGAACCATTCAAAAAGCTAACCAAGATTAACAAGTATTGAATGAAGTACAAGATTCTTCTTATGCTTAAAGAAATAACAGCAATAAGCTTAAAACTCATTTTTACCCTCTATTTCATTACAGGTTAACCTTACTGTAAATGATCAGAATTGAATATTATGATTTTTAAAAATAATTTCACAGTGCTAGCAGCATTTCAAATTAAGCCAAAAATATCAATAACAAAATTCTCGGGTGAATGTTGGCAGAGAGCCAGGAGCCCCATCTGGAAGTCACACATCACATATTGTTCGCACGTGATTTGCTTTTCTTTAACCCTTGGCAGTACACACTGGGATTTCCCCAAAGAGCTCCCAACACTAAAGATTTATCTACCAGCGCCAGTGGATTAATTGGGAATGGCAAGCAGGGCTCCTGGGAAAAATGGTGCGGAACAAAACCGCCTGGGGCAATTTAATTTCTCATCTCAAAAAGGCTAATTTTCAAGTTATACAGCGGCTCAAAGGTACACACAGTCTAAACTGCTCTCTCCTCTGAAATCAAAGATTATAGAAAGCCAATTAATATGGGATTGTGTACTGTAAAGTTAGACCCAGATCCATACAGAAGCCATTATTCTTATTGCATTACATGACATGAGAACTCAAACTTGTTTCCCTGGGCCATGGCTTTGGAAGAAAAAGTCTCCAGATCACAAACCACCCTCCAGATCAGTGGTGGGCCTGATTTAGTCAGATATCATTCATCACGTCTGCATGAATACCACCACCACTACCACGTCTCTGCATTATTTTAATCACATCTGGTTGTTTAGCCAAGAATCTTTAAATAGGTCTGAAATTGCCAATGTTGAACATTGGGAATGAAGAAGATGAGGAAGAGGAACAAAATACAGTACTTTTTTCTAATTAATATGTAACATTTATAATTAAGAGAAACTACTGATACCTAGTTAACTAGGTAACCAAGATTACTCAAAAACCTTACTGAAAACTAGCTCAATTGGAACGTGAAGACAAAATATTGGAGAAATTAAGCCAGTTTAAAAATCTTGTTATTAATATAAGTGTTGAGAGAGAGAGAAAGAAAAATCTTTAAATGCAACTAACTAAAACTGGCTTGGTGTGTGTTTCAGCTGCAGTGCTTGCCTACCATGCGCAAGGCCCTGGCTTTGATCCCCAGCACTGTGTACGCACACAAAAGCTATGCCTAACACTACTGACATACACAGCAGTCACTGAGTGTGTATTTGTTAGATGAATGAGAACCTAAATGTGTCTAAATGCTTCAGATTAGAGATAACCACTTTATTAATGGTAACTAAAACAAACAGAAAACCATTAGCAATTTGAATCTCAGGGAATCAGCCTCAAAGGAGGAAAGCAGATTCTACCCCCACAGATCTCTCAAATGCTGAGGCCATTTTGAGGAGGTGGAAGGAGCTTCGTTGCTCATATTTAAAACTATTTATTCTTCATAAACGTGGAAGAATAAAAAGGCAACTCTTTCTACCATCTTAAGGCATCTGGCTAGAACAGCACAACAGCTTTAAATCAAGCTATTTATTTATGCAGTTAACTGTTCTTTTTTTTCTTTAACGTCCCTAACTAAAATCATTCAAAGAAATGCATTAAGTAGTACCGCAAGGTTGTCGTTCTCTACAATTTTCTCAGAATTTACAACATGACAGCTATTTGTCACTAATGTGTAAGTACATAATGGGCACTGTGCAGACAACGCTGACTAGACAGATGCACCAGAGGACTCAGCCCTAGCACACTTCCAAAGAAAAACCTTAACATCTCCCACAAAGACAGAACAATACATTAAGACAAATCAAAGAAATAATCCACTCACCTGACTGTTCTCCTTTATCCACATCGCACCCACAGAACTAGACACATCTTTTATTGTGCATGTCACTGTAAATGCTTCTCCTTCCCTCAGAAGATAGCTGGGTTTGGACACAGACACAACTGGAATATCTTTGATGGCTAGAATAAAAAGAAATGCAGCTCTCTAATAATCAGCTTTGTGAAATTTTGTCTTTTTCCACTCTAGTATGCACAGCTTACTGTCATCTTTTAAATAAAATACAAAATGTGGTATGAATCTACCTGTATTGCATATCTGAAGACCTCAACAATTAAGTCACACATCCTGTAGGTAAATTCACTAATGCTGAGTGGTAAGGAAGGCGTGTCTGCCTACATGAGCTCATACTGCTTCTGGAAAATGCTTTTTTTTAAAAAGAGAAAGCCTTGGGACAGTGAAGCAGCTTTATGATGTCATGGAATCTGACTTCTACATAATTATATTCTTTCAACCAAATAGGCATCTTTCCCACCTGCTATACAAATGATACCCTGCTAACTTCTGAAAATCCCAAGTTTAAAATAATCGTGTTTTCCATAATATGAAGAGGCACACTTTCTCAAAAGCCTTCATAAAAATTGTATTCAAAAGCTGAACTCCAACTGGTACTGAATCAATTCATCTCAAAATCTAGACCATCTTCCAGCTACTGAAAGGGTTTCTATAATGGAACAATAATAACAAGGCCCACTGTCACTTGTGACTTTCCTTTTCAATTCTCAAACAGTTCAAGAATGTATCAAAATTAATTGAATAAAAAGAAAAGCCAATTCACATGTTTCTTCTAAATTAAAGAATGAATTAGTAATCCCAGAGACTCAGGAGGCTGAGGCATGTGGATCACAGGTTTCAGAGGCATCCTGGATAACTTAGAAGCCCTGTGTCAAAGTCAAGGGCTGGGAGAACAGCCCAGCAGCTGAGCATTTGCTGAGTGTGGATGAGGCCTCCAGTTCCATCTCCAGTACTGTCTAGGGAGGGGATGACTCGTGTGCAGATTGTTTCAAACAATGTAACTAAAGCTTCTTTCCCATTGGGTACCTTGCTGCTCAGACACATGGTACAATTGTGCAAATGTGGTACCACCCAGACCAGTAGGTGTATGACCATCGCAGTCTGGTCAAAAGGCCAGTCTACGGCACACACGTCTACTCGGTGAGTTAAAGTCGTAGACCTATTGCTTGGGTTTGGGATTGAGAAATGAGGAACTCACAAGCAGCTGCCTCTAGTGGGAAGCCACAGGGAGCTAATGAAAAGCCTGTTCCTGCTCACCTACGCTATGGCTGACCAGTGAGGAAGAGAAAGCAGCCCAATGAACAGAGTCTCTGTCTGATGCTCAGAACAAAGGAAGGGACCGTACCTGCCCTCACTTTCAGGATGAATTTTTCCGACCGTACCAACTTGCCCTCCCGGCGGGCAGTGCAGCGTAAGCAGAGCCGATGGTAGGCACGCTTCACGTTTTGGATGGTGATGCCAGCCTTGGGGTCGGGGACAAAGGTCAGGTTCTTGGGCAGAGGTTTCCCCTCGCACTCCTGGAGGGTATAATTGGTCACCTCTGGGTCTGTCAGAGGACAGCGGACCAGTGTGTCATTGTCTTCTTTCCCGTACAAGGGAAGGCCGATAAGGAAAAGCTTGGCAGGATCTACAAACACAGCAAAAACCAGTGGTTTAAAAGGCTGGTCACAGAAAGCATTTTTAACAGACCTAAAATGTTGCCATTTGTGATAGTCAAATCTCTGCATAAGCAAAAGTTCATCCAGACTGTACCAATAGGTAAGAGTTAATTATTAATTAATATTTATTAAATACTTGCTGTAATGTCAGGGGTGAAGGTTAGACCACTACATGTTTTTGTCTTAATTAATCTTCACAATGTCTCTCTGTAGTATAGGATGAGTATCCTTTTTCCAAAATGTTTGACATCAGAAGCATTTCATATTTTGGAATATTTGCAAAGATTTACCAGGTGAGTATCCCTAATCTGAAATCCAAAATCCAAAACTGAAAGGAGTGTCATATTGAAGTTGAAAAGGTTCCTGATTTCAGAACATTGCAGATTTCAGACTTGTGGATTCGAGAGGATTTAACCTTCTTTACAGATACTCCTCAGGCGACATACCCTAGAAAATGCTGTGCAGATCTCAAATCTGAATGATTCCAAAACTTGAGCTCCTCAGACCCTGAGATTATTTTAATAGTTTTTTTCCCCCACAACAGGAGCAGCAGCTAAGAGGTAAGCCGGTCTGATGATTCCAACTGGAGGCACAAGAATGTTTCACTGCCTCTGACCCCTCTGTGTGGGACCTTTTTCCACAGCGGCCGGGCTCCAGAATGGTTCAGCTCTTGCAAAGTATCTAGACAACTCTGAGCAGGATGGGCAGGGCAAATAACACATCGACCTCCCTCTATTCATGTCCCTGAGGAGAAATATATAATATTGTGTGTGTGTGTGTGTGTGTGTAAACATCAGGGAAAGAAATACTCTCACGTGCCTCAAGAAGCACTTTTGAGTTTCGGGGACACCGTCACAGACGCTATACTGTCCACAACAGGACCTTTGAGTGGAAGGGACAGGACGGATCATTACAACATGGCTCCAGAAAACAGGCATGTCCCACGAGCAAAGACAAGCCTGTGCATTCTGCAGGCACAGTCTGCTGTCACAGCTCTGCGTGTCTGCTAACATAGACAAATGGGTGGGTCCACTAACTACATTTAAAGATCTGTTTTAAAAGTGCCCTTTCCATCTGGAAATCCGGTGTCCCAGACAGCTGAATATGACATCATTGAAATATACCTGCATTTTATCGCTTAAGTTGTAAAACAGTGGCAAAAATGAAGTACATACCTCTCAGCCGTAACTAATGTCCCTGGGAATAAGTTACAGTATGAAGGGCAAATTATGACCTGAAGTAAGAATTGGCTGTTTTTCTGTCTGCTCATTTTCAGTCATCAGTCTATGTCCCACAACAATGGTCTGCTTTCTGTCATGACTGTGACATAAATTACTTCAGAATCTGAATGTCATAAATTATAATCATTATGGATATATCTAAGTTAGGGTAGAGTGTGCACTCTGGGAGTAAGCTGGCTAATTCTGCAGTTTTCCTCAGGGATTCAGTTTTCTATCCATTCTATTAATAAGCAGAATGATACTTCATTACCACCTGGATTACACCACATGGACTGGCTCAATAGTAATGAAACCATAGCCCAAAGCTAAGCTGTGGCTTATCTGTGTGTATTTCTTCTCAGACCCACATGTTGGGCTAGGACAAAGCACAGCTGATAACCAAAGAGAGGCACAGTCAATGTCATGGCAGTCCTCTGGGTCAGCATGCTGGAACCTGCATTGTCTGCCCTCACAGGTCCCTGAGGAAGAGCAAGCAAGTCACCTTATCCAAACACTGCGATGAGGCAACAGATTCTAGCCCATCACAGAACCATGGATACGGCTTCTTACCTTGAGCCTATTACACAAAGGACAAGAAGGAGGACTTATTTCTCCTCCTGTAACTCCAATTTGTCTCAAACTGTTAGTTCAGTTTTAAGTCGACCAAAGGATACAGCCCTACCCAGCAAGATAGTAAAAGCCCAAACAGATGACTCACTAAATTTGTCAAAGGAAATGAAGTATAGAAAGCCAACGGCCACGCTTCTTTTACTTTTGTTTTGAAGAGATCACATTTTTGAAAGGAAATCAACCCTACAAAGAACGTGTGACAGGCACAGGATGATGAGCTGAATTTTTTTTTCAATATACTATCTCATTGTGGGCCAAATCTTTTGAAGTGCAGGTCTATTGAGACTTTACAGGCCTTTGGCTCCGTGAAGCATTTTTACTGAGTAAGACTATCTAGAATCTCAAGGCATTAAGATACTGCTGTCCCAAAGGGTGTAATTTATTCTCAGGGCTTACTCACAGCATGGGCACAAATGAGCTAAACATATGATCATTAGGAGAACACCGTGGCTTTGCCCCCATCCAGCTGTGGTGACGCGCAAAGCTACCACGTAGCCTAAGCTTATGGAAACCAACAAAGAATCACTTGGTTTAGGCTTTCTGGACTCAGCGAGAAAAATGTTACCCATGGCTTAGTTATCTACATGCCACCCAAAATTAAGAACCAGATGTTAAGTCCTCTAAAGCATCGCGTCACGAGAAGCCATGTTTACCTCTCACAAACACATAAATGGAGCTGCTCAAGCCATGTCTGTTGATGCACGTGTAGTTGCCTGTGTGGGCAGCCTCGGCCTTTTCTCTGATCCATTCACTGTCCTTATTCTCAGTCACATCACCCAGGGTCTTGAAAGTCCATCTGACAGAGCCTAAATCGGTACATATCAGCCTGATCTGGTCACCAGCGCTGACTATTAACTCCGACTGTGCAGGAAGGATGGATGGGGGAGCTGGTTCCTCTGGACTTGCAGATGGCTGAGAAGAGCCTGCCAAGAAAAATAAGAATCGTGTTGAGTACAATCTCCTTCCTTGGCAAAATGAAGCATTTCTTCCAATACTGAGTTCCATCTTCTGTGCACCCTACAATAAAAATAGGATGAAGCGGTTTGCTATTTATGGCTGGAGGGAGTTCTATCTAAAATTGCCTAAGTTCATCTAGACAGTTCTTTTGTGCGACCCTCACTTAATCCTAAGGGTCACATTTGATGTGCAAGCTGGGGCTTGCTGCGTGCCATATCCTTCTTAGGGTTAAGCATACAAATGTGTCAAATTTCCATTCTGACTGTGAACTGCTGTGATGCTGATGGTCGGCTTGAAAACCAAATCCCATGGGCCGGGGATTTAGCTCAGCGGTTCTGGTGCCTGTCTTGCAAGCGCAAGGACCCAGGTTCGATCCCCAGTAACCACATACCATATTGGGCGTGGAGACTCACCCCAGTAGCAACCAGTACCACACACTACAGTGCTGGGTGTGGTGGCTCACACCTGTAATTCCAGCACTCGGGAGGCAGAGGCAGGAGGATTGCTGTGATGTGAGTTTGAGGCTGAGCTCAGGGCCAGCCTAAACGACAAAGCAAGACCCTGTCTCAAAAAAAACCCTAAATCCCATGCTGCGGAACCAAAAAAGAACAAATATCGGCCAATCACTCTTTGGCAGAATGTACGTAGTCTGACATCTCTGGGTTGCTTCCTCAAGCTTTATGAATTCACTTATTTCCCTCTAATTCTCCTTACACAGCCAAGTTCATCAAAAGGAGAGCCACTGCCAAAGCTCCAAACAACAGAACAGAACACAATCCTCTCCCCAATATGATGAGGTCTTAACAGCTCTGTGGCATATGCTGGGTTTCAAAGTCATCACCCTAATGCCTAGAAAAGTTTCCTAGATAAGAAATATATGTATTTAGTTTATAAACACTGTAAAGGCTGACCATAAAACTTGAACCTTAGAAAATGTACAAGACCGGGCCGGGGATATAGCTCAGTGGTTCCGGCGCCTGTCTTGCAAGCACAGGGACTCGGGTTGGATCCCTGGTAGCCACATACCATACTGGGCGTGGAGACTCACGCCCAGCAGCAATCAGTACCACATACCACAGTGCCGGGCGTGGTGGCTCAGGCCTGTAATTCCAGCACTTGGGAGGCAGAGGCAGGAGGATTGCTGTGATGTGAGTTTGAGGCTGAGTTTAGGGTCAGCCTGAACCACAAAGCGAGACCCTGCCTCAAAAAAAAAAAGAAAATGTACAAGACCGAACACTCACTCACACACACACATGTATCCATGGATTTGAACATCTGCAAAAACACTGTGCTAGGCACTGGAGGAAAGTGCATGTTGGTGTGACCCGTGACTGTCACACACTTCAGAGCTTAAAGAACAAACTACTTAGGTGCCAGAGTAACTCTACTGCTCTGAGTTTAAATGAGCAACAAGAAGTGAGCTGCGCCTTGACTCTATGGTGAGAGGCAAAGCAGGAGGAAGAAAAAGTGGCATGAAGAAAGGCCTGGCACTGAGGTCAGCAGGAGCTACACAGAAACCAGCCTGGCTGGAAGACTGGGCACCTTGTGGAGGCCAAGTGAGAGCAGATCCAATAGGACAGAACCGGACTGTCAAGAGCTGTGCACATGTGGGCGTGATACCTGCCACGCGCCACAGACCACGCAGGCTCCCTACATGCCTTTCAGGGGAAATGACACATACATGAATGCAGGAAAGGCGTGGACAACACTGCTCTGCAAACGAAGTGATAAAAACCCATAATAAGAGTCGGGAATAAAGATGACGACACCAACACTGGGAGTAAAAGAACATGTTCGCGGTTATAGGTTTTAGCGGAATAAAAAACCTAGATGGTTGACTGATAGTCTAGTCAAAGGACAGAAGGAGAGGTTCCTGGGGAGAGAGTCAAGGGCAACAGCACAGCAGAATGACAGAGGGGCTTGCAATTGCTTCTGTACCACATACCACAGCTCAGAATGAGCTGCGCATGGTGGGTTTGAGGACAGCCGAGGCTACACAGTGAATTCAAGGCTGGCCTAAACTTCACAGTGAGTCCTGGTCTCCAAAACAAACAAAAAAACAAGCAAAGTCTAAAAAAAGGAAAATGGCTCATGTGGCCCCTTCACACACACCAGGCTGGAGACAGAATGACCAGAGTTCTTAAGCAAGAGTAAAAGCTATCCAAGCTAAGTGAAGAAAGGGACAGATGGGGCAAAGAGCATAAAAACAGTAAAAGCAAGCCTCACACCGGTCACTCAAGTTCAGAATGGTAGAGGCTGATGTGCCACACAGCATGACAAGCACGGGACTGGGACAGGAGGGCACCGACTTGCTGGCACCTGCTGACACCTGCTACCACAATGGACTGCTTATGACCTGAAACTCAGATGGTCCATAGCGCAGGGATGACTTGTAAAGTTCAAGAAAACAAGACCAAATCATAAAGGCAGAGAAACAAGCACCATTCTCAAAGGGCTCTACCAGCCAACAGGCAGATTCTGTAAAGAGGACTGCAGAGGAAGGAGAGGGGAGAGGAAGAGGAGACATGAGAAAGTTGCAGAAAGAGGGTGGGGTTCCCAGGGCAGGTGCCAGAGCAAGTGAAATCCTAGGGAGTGAAGGAGAACGACCATAGCACAGACACCCAAGAACACAGCTCAGGGGAGTGGAAATCTCCACTCCAGGGTCAAACGTTCCAAGGGTAGACCTTTTCTTGGATGTCTATAGGCCTGGAAAATAGAAAAATAAATGGGTTGCCAAACAAGGCTGAAAGGTAAAGAAAACAGAACTGCTCACATGTGGGCACAGAAGAACGTCCTTGGAGAGGTGACACCCCACAGCGCCTCAGAGAAGGGTTGAAATCATTCCCTGTACAATCGTGCACAGACGACCAACCTCATTTCCTATTTATTACCCAAATGCTTCTCCTGGGGCACTGACATAGCCCCATTGTGTCAAGCAAAGTACACCTCGGACCAAAGACTTCCAAGCAGCCTTGATTTGCTGAAAATAACAATAAGGTCAGCTATGATCATTAAATGTTATTAAGCAGCAGTGAGGTGAGAAGCGCTGTAGGCTGGGACAATCTGTGTCCACTGGGCTCTGCACTGAAGTGGTGCAGCCAGAACCAGGGCACTGAGGGCGGACTGTTTCCAGAACTGTAGAGAGCTTTAAACAAAGAAAAGACAAGCAAGCAGCAGAGGGAGATGCTACTATATTAATCATTTAGCTCTTTTTACAAAGGAATAGTTCAAACTGAATCTGCTCATAATATTGATACTAAATTTAATCCACAAATTCTAAGATTTATATTACAGTGTATTTCAATCAATTCCATTTTCTCCTGAGTCAATCTTACTTTGGACAGACTGAGTATTTCGCTCTTGAAATAAGACTGTCTGGATTTGCACCCTGGCTGTGCCCCTCTTAACCCCGGGGCAAGTGACTATTCAATTCTGCCTCAGGTTCTCCATGTGAAAATTGGGGGTGGAGCAGCCCCTTATTTTATAAAGCTTTGGGGCAAAGCACTTAGAACAGTGCTTAGGAACATAATGAACACAAAACATGCTATACAACTTATTCTAGAAACAACTTCTCAGCCCCCCAGAACAGTCAGGATTCACCCACTTCCTGTTTCTGTGAATGTGGCCCATATGCTCCTGGCTGACTTCTCTCTTACAGTCGTACGCCCTGGACATCCCGAGTTCCTTTCCTCCTACTGCCCTAGCCAGACAAGTCTTACCTTACCATCTCCCAGGGAGAAAACAGCCCTCCTCAAGCACCTCCCTGCATGCCAACTCCACCTCAGCCACCTCCTAACCCTGAGACCCCCAGCCCAATCCCCTTAACCTCGGTCCCGAGTCAAAGCCTGTAACACATGCAGCAGCAGCGGCAGCCAACAGTGGCCTCTCAGAAGATTCGAAAAGTACTGCATGGGATTTCTCTGCAGCTGTTTTCCTCAGACCACCCTTCCTCTGCCAGTCTGAGCAACTAAATGTCTTGAGAGGTGAGAGCGCTCCTCAGCCCTGCCATGCCCACCTCTCTGCCTGCACCCCCAAGACAGACCTTCCCCAGCAGTTTCCTTCCTGTTACAGGGAAGCAAAGTTGAAGGCCATCCATGTCTCCATGGATGTGGCTCCCTGAACTTCTGGGCCACAAGGAGCAAAATCCTGCTGACACAGCCAGCCCAGGACCTACTGTCCTCCACTCAACAGAGGACCTCGTCCATCGTTCGCCCACGAGGGCTCAGCCCTCATCTAGCAAATGACCGCCCCCTTCCTTCAGCCTCTGACTCATACATGGCAAGACAGCTCCTAAATACCCAGATCCTATATGGCTGCAAACTGCTGCCCCGTCCCCAAAGGATGACATAGGTCAACTCTGCTGGTCCACCAAGAAGACAGTTTGTTTCACTGATTAAAACACCTATAGAGAGAGGTTCTATGATGCACACCTGTAATCCCGGCTACCTAGGAGGCTGAGGTACCAGGGTAACAAGTCCAAGGCCAGGTTGGTCAACTGAGCAAGAATCTGCCTCAATATAAAAAACGTTTAAAGGGGTTGAGGATGTAGCTCAGTGGGTAGAGAGGACTTTCCTATCATGCACACGACCTGCAAAATCTTCTGCAAAAACTTCTAGTTTTATGAAGTAATTCTTACAGTAATTACCATCAGGAGCATTCAGGGTTTTATTTTCAAAAATGATTTATATGTTCAACCCTCAAACTCATACTATAAAAAAAAAAATAGGTTTATTAGGATGGGACTGTGGGTAATGTGTATTCCCTTGTTTCTGAAGTATTGTAAATGTTGTTATAATGGTCTCACAATTAGGAAAAATGTAGACTACTAATGAGAGAAGGAGAGGAGGAGGAGGGAGGAGGGAGGGAGGGAGGGGCTCACATTAAAAGGAACATCTTTCAAAAGGTAAATCAACTTTGAAACTGCTCTGAAATTATACATCAAGAAATGTATCTCACGCACAGCAAGCTCAAAACAAATGTTTACTGAATTATAGTTTACTTACTTGAAGGTTTTTTGTGTTAGCAAATGTACTTCTTTACTTATGCTTGGCTACATTATGTTTGGTTAAAAGTTGTTTTCAGTCAGGTGTGGTGGAACATATATGAAATCCTAGCAGTCTGGGAAGCTGAGACAAAGGCTTGTAATACAGCTCGGTGGGAAGGCCCTGGACTTGGTCTCCAGCACACATAAAAAATTATTTCTGTTCCCTGAACATCTGTCCCATTCTAGGGACAGATTCTGTAACGAGAGTTTGACTAGCAAATCCAGGTAGCACTCAGTGAGTACTTATCCCTGGCTCCCTGCTAAGTATAGAAGGAACCTCAAAGACAGTCCTTCTCTCCAAGAGCAGAGAGTGTCCTCCACCAAAGAAGGTATTTGGAAACTGTCGGTGAGGTAAGGCTTTAAAAAGCAATGCCCACAGGTCCGCTGCTCACTCTTCAGGTACTTGCCATGTCTCCCCTATCACTGGTCTAAAATTTAACTAGATCCAAAATGACTCAAAGCAGAGAGTCAGATACTCGTGTACCAGGGTTCTTAGTGGCATTATTCATAATCACCAAAATGTGGGCAATCTGGGTGTCCATCAAAGAAAAATGGATGTATCAAAGGTGATCTACATGTGCAATGAGAATTACTGGGACATAAAGAAACGGAACACTGATATGTGCTACAGCCCAAAGGACCTGGTGAGTAGGATGTTAAGTGGAATAAGCCAGACACCAGAATACTGGATGAGCCCACATATACGGGGCACCACAGGAGGATTAGCTCAGAGGCATAAAGCAGAACAAGGTAACTGGGACTGGGAGGTGGAGGTTTACTGCTTACTGGGTGACATTTCTGTTTGGGATGACGACAAGTTCTGGAAATGGTTGTACAATATCACAAGTACACATAATGTCAGTGCTATATATGCACACGCTCTCATGACTTTTCTGAAACAGGGTCTCACTGTGTAGTTCAAATTAGTCTCAAACTCTCTATGTATTCCAGTCTGGTCTTGAACTCATGACAATCCTTCTGTCTCAACCTCCTAAGTGCTGAGATTATGGCACCAAAATTCTTTTAAACTCAACAATTCTTCAAAGCCTAAAGCCTTCCCACCTGGCCTGGCTCTTTCCTATCTGACTGCTCCTGTGTAGGGTGAAGCCTCTGTGAGCTCCCCAGAGGTGTTTTAAATCACACTAAAACATTTGTATAATTCGTGTTTTTTTTTTTTTTTTTTTTTTTTTTTT
>PVIR01040275.1:0-13428 GCA_004026965.1 Petromus typicus | reverse complement strand
TCTGCAGTGGCAGGGAAGAGGATAAGGACAGCAGTGATACTGGAGTGCAAAGCTGGGGATAAGGGAGACAAGAGATGAATCTAGAGAGGCAGCTGGAACTGGGATTTTCTCTGAAAGACAATGAGAAGTCATGGAAGAGATTTATGCGGGACAGTCACGTGACCAGATATGCATTTTAAGTATGTGCCACCTCGGGGGTATTTCTAAAGAATTTAAGAGGGATGATTTTAAAGACAGGTTTTGTTACTGGCAGATCAGGAGGAAGTAAGTAAGGGCTTTGACAGGGGGGAGTGCTAACAGAAGTGAGAGGACAGAGTTAAAGAATGTACAGAAACTATAACTGTCATGATTTAGGAACTGACTAGATATGAACAAGAGAAAAACATACCAAAATCAATTAATGTATTCCACAACATCAAACAGGTTAAGCGGGAAAAAAAGCGTATTATATCAATGACGCAGAAAGAGAATTTAACGAAACCCCACAGTAACTGATGTTGAAAACCCACAGCAAACGAGAAATAGAAAGGAAATTCCTCAACTTGATAATGACAATCTATAGCCTGGGTGAGGGGGTACATACCTATAATAGAATTTGGGAGGCTGAGACAGAATACTCAAGTTCAAATCCAACCTGGACTAAATAGTGAGATGCTATCTAAAAATAGAACATTTACCCAAAAGTCCTACATATATATCATATTTAGTGGTGACAATGTAATGTCCTACCAAGATTAGGAACAGTATATGCATGTTTCTTCTTATGCTGCTTTTCAATACCGTACTGGAACTACTAGCTAGTGTAACAAGGCAAAAAAGAAAAAAAAAAAACAAGATTGGGAAGAAAAACATGAAATTGCTTTTCTTTACAGATGGCATGATTAGCTATGCAAAACATCTATTAACTGACCAAAAAAAACCCTCTTGGAACTAATAAGCAATTGTAAGAAGATTGCAGGACACAAAATTAATATACAAAAGTCAATCTGACATTGGCAAAAATTTTTGTGAAAAAGAAATGGGGTAGCGTGAAAGAAGAAATAAAAAGAACTGAAATGTGTTATGTATGTGTACACATACCAATTCCTCACTAATAAAAATTTTTAAAAAATACAAAAGTCAATTACTTCCCATACACCATCATGGACAAATGGAATTTGAAATTATTTCCCCAGTAAACAAGAGGCTGAGCTTGGAGGACTGTGAGCTCAAGATCAGCCTGGCTTAAAAAGCAAGACTTTGTCTCAAAAAACAAAACACACACACACACACGCATGCACACACACACACACACACTGCAATTGGCAAAAGACCTGAACAGGCACCTCTCTGAAAGACATACATGACAAGTAAACATGTGAAAATATATTCAACACTGTACATCGTTAGGGAATTGTAATTAAATCAACAATGAGATACTGCTATCCCCTCATAAGAATGGCCAAAATGCAAAACAGTGGCTATAGCAAATGCTGACAAAGAGATGTAGCAAAAAAATGTTCATTTATTGCTGATGAGAACACAAAATGGTACAAGCATTTTGGAAGAATTTTGGCAACTTCTTTCAAAAGTAAACATACTCTTACATATAATCCAGCAATCACGCTCCTTTGTATAATGCCAATGGAGCTGAGGACTTATAGGCATATAAAAGCCACATACAGATGTTTATAACAGTTTTACTCATAACCGCCAAAACTTGGAAGCCAGCAAGAAGCAGGTGAATTAGTAAATAAACTGCAGTAATATAGTGTACTTAACGCCAAAGAGAAATGAGCTATTTAGTCACCAAAAAAAAAGATATACAGGAAGCTTAAATGAATATTAGTCAAAGAACAAAGGATTTTTAGGGCAGTGAAACTATTCTGTATTAATACACAATGATAGATATACGTTATTATATATCTGTCAAAACCCATAGATGTACAATACCAAGAACCTTAATGTGAAATAGGGGCTGTAAGTAGTAAGAAAAGGTCAAGAGAGGTTCAGTGATTGTAAGAAATGTTCTGGGGTGATGTGTGATGTCTAAAGGCGGAAGTGCACATGTATGGGAACCTTTCGTCCTTTCTGGTCAACTTTGCTATATACTGAAAACCTGCCCTAGCGAGGCATGGTGGCCCATGCCTGTAATCCTGCTCTGAGGAGGCCTGTAATCACAACAAAACAAAACATAACATAATAAAACAATGCTCTAATAATGCTTATTAAAATTTTCACAACAGGAATAGTTTATTTTGTTTTGTTTTTCCAATTCTAGGCACTCTATACCACAGTAGCTAACACTGTGAGGCACTCCTTAATTCATATAAGTTCCTTTTTTTTTTTTTTTAAGGTTTTTTGAGACAGGGTCTCACTTTGTGGTTCAGGCTGGCCCTGAGCTCAGCCTCCAACTCACATCACAGCAATCCTCCTGCCTCTGCCTCCCAAGTGCTGGGATTACAGGCGTGAGCCATCACGTCCGGCACTGTGGTATGTGGTACTGGTTGCTGCTGGGGTGAGTCTCCACACCCAGTATGGTATGTGGTTACCAGGGATCGAACCCAGGTCCTTGCGCTTGCAAGACAGGCACCAGAACCACTGAGCTAACTCCCCGGCCCTTAATTCATATAAGTTTCACAGTTTGCTTGAAGAAAATTCTTTAAGAGTATCTTATTGTTTATTGGTTTTGGTTTTTTGAGCTAGGACCTCTCTACGTATTTCAGACTGATCTTGAACTCACAATACAGCCCAGCCTGCCCTTAAACTCACAACAATTCTCCTGCCTCAGCTTCCCAAGTGCTGGCATTATAGGTGGGCACTACTATACCCAACTGATCTTTTGAGAATATTTAACTTTACTGCTTGTGTACAGTCTTTAATGTTTGTATTATAAATATATAAATACATAAAAACATATATTATTTACATATGAATAGATGAACAAACAGCCCTAGGAGCTAAATGACTTGCTACTAAGAGTAGCAAAAGCAGCAGCAGAAATTGCATTTTGTGATACTTGTGGAAAGACGAAAAGAATTCCAAGATTTAAAATAAGCAATTTTAGGTGTTATCTTTAGGAAAAAAGAATAAATGAAGTTTTAAATTGACATAATATTTCAAAAAAAATCAGAAAAAGAATTCAATTCACAAATAACAGGAAGTATACACTACTAAACAGGCATTAACACAAACAAAATGCATTGACATAACATGATTTTTTTCATAATCTTCGTAATACATTACAGTGTATCAGAAGGTAGACCCGGATATTCGATCTTTTTAAGAGTACTTGCTAGTAAGAAATGATTGACTGGAGTTATGTTTTCATGACAAATTAAAACTTAAAATGTTGGTTTATGGTTATTTTTCTGGAAATGGTATCTACATCTTTTACAAAGATTTTTCAAAAAGAGCTACCAAGATGTAGAGGGAAGTATTTTGAGCATTAACTATGGGACTTTGTGGTCAAAGATGTTTAATATTTTTAACAAAAAATTAGAAGAGAAAATAATAAATTTTAGCAGAGTAAGTGTGCAGTGGTTTAAAAAACCAGAAGTATATGCTGTACCAGTTCATAGATACTAACATGACAGTAATAAACTTGGTCAATCAAATGAGAACAGAGATAGCTAAAGCCAAAAACAGTCAAGGGTGGTCAAGAGCAACATAATAAAAATAAGCTGGCAATGTTAAAATTTAAATACTTACTGAGATTAATAGGAATACTAATTAAAAAGTTTTTGGCAAAATGGCACATCAGGCCAATGTAAATGGGTCTTTTCTCCAACTACAAACACACAGAAATTCTGGATGAAACATAACAAAAATGCTTTTAAAATACATAAGTCAAATTTTTAAAAAAAGGAAGAAAGAAAGAAAGAAAGAAAGAAATCCCCAGGCACCTGAAATGAAAGAGACATCAAAATCAAAGCTGGAACAGTAAGTGGGAGTTGAGACCATGGTGGCCCGTAGGGGCTCCAAACTCCTATACAGGCCCAGGGCTTGGAGCAGGATGCATGAATGCTTACACTGAGACTGCAAATGTGGCTTCAAGCAGGTAGAAGGTGGGCAGTTAGAACTGAGTCCCTGCATAAAGCCCAGAGCCTCAAAGGCCTATCACTCCTTGATATGCAGCCTTGAAAACTCTCTGCTCACTGGCCCAAGGAAATGATGACAAAAGTTGTTAATTATTTAGGCCTTGAGTAGGGGGGAAAAGGCACTAACGAGAAATCTAAAATGCAGGTCTATGCCATATAGAGGTGTAGGTACCTAATTTACATCATATATCATACAGGAATCTTCAGAAATTAACATAAAAAAACTGGTTCCTGGTGCATAGCAGAAAAAAAATGGAATACTTTCAAAATCCACAGCATGGAGACTCACACAGGGAAAAAGAAAAACACAGAAAAGAGGCTTCCTCATACGAGGAAGACTGAATGTGAAAGGCAAATGTAGAAAGTGTCAGAGAAGAACTTTGAAGCAGCAGTAGGAAAAGACTTCTTAATGCTCCAAAAGTAGAAAGAAAAAAAAAAAGAATTTGATTATGTAGGTACTAAAAGAACTCTGTAGACAAATTCAGACAGATCCACAGACTAATGGCAGAAATGGGAGATATCTGCAAAGTTTAAAGGTATCAAAAAATATCTAGAATATATAAGGAACTTCTATAAAGTTAAGAAAAAAGAAAACCATCAATAAATTGCTAAGAAGTAGTAATGATAGTTCCAACAGTAATAGCAGCTCATATTTTTTGATACTTATTTATTCTCATAAGCTATAAGTATATAAACTTTTCATCATCTTAATACCTGATGAAGTAGATACTATTATTTTCCCTTTGACTGGTGGGGAGACTAAAACCCGGGGGAGGGGCAGGAGTAATTTTTCCAAGGTCTAACACTAACATCGGTAAAATCTGGATCTAAAAGTATCACTGATAGCCATGTAACTAATATAACTGTTCTGGAAAAGCAATGTGGTAATGTTGGTGAGACATTTTGCACATATACGCCTTGTATGTAACCTAGGAAGCATCCTCTTATATATGTGCTCTAGAAAAATTCTCATATAGATCCATAAAGAAGTACAGCCTAAAAGATAATTTTGGCATGATCTGTGGTAGCAGAGATGAGAGCCAATTTAAATGTCCATCAGCAAAAGAAGACATAAGGTACAGTGCGAGATGTATGCTATGAGACTGGGGATTTAGCTCAGTGGTTCCAGCACCTCCCTTGCAAGTGCAAGGTCCCGAGTTCAGTCACAGTAACCACATACAACAATGCTGGCCATGATGACTCACGCCATCAGCAATCAGTACCACACACCACAGTGCGGGTGTGGCGGCTCACATCTGCAACCCCAGCACATGGGAGGCAGAGGCAGGAGGATTGTTGTGAGTTGAATGCTGAGCTCAGGGACAGCCTGAACTACAAAAGCAAGACCCTGTCTCAAAAAAATAAAAGATGTATGCTATGGACTATAGTGCATTAGACAGGAAAAATGTCTTACTATTCAGGTAAAAACATGGATAGATCTTAAATATACAGTACTGAGTAAAAGCAAAAATTTACTGACCAACAACAGAATGAGACAGGAAACAACATGATGTGCAAGTTGAGGCTACATACAAAGACATTTTTATCAAATGTATTAGGGTGGGTACCTAGAGAAAAAGAGGAAAGGAAACAGGAGTTGGGGTGCAGGAGGAAATAAAACAAGATGGGCTCAGTATCGGCAAGATGAATACATCAGGATTACAGAAAAGGAACGTCCTCATATCTGCACCTAAAAGCCAAAACATAAGACAGTCAGATAAGGAAATGAATTGTGTAACCTCACCGTGAAGGAAAGTCATTCCGGCAAGACACAGGAGATAGAGCACCTCTGAGAACCCTAACCCTATAAATGTTATAAATGAGTCGTTTCATTTTCACAAACAGGTAAAGTCACAATGAAAGAACAACACAGTATGAAGAAAGGATAGGCACCTATAAAAAGACCCCAAAAAACTTCTAAAACTAAATATAAAAATTAGTCACTGAAATTGATCCTTTGAGGAATTCAATAGATTAGATATAGCTAAAGAGAAAAATCAGTGACCATGAAGAGAAATCAGAGAAAACTGCTCAGAAGGAAGCAATGTTAAAAAGACAAAAAGTATGAAAGAAAGGTTAAGGAACATGGAAGATGGAACGACAAGGCTAAATGTGCATCAAACAGGCATTCCAGGGGAAGCAGGGAGAACACACAGGCAATTTGAAGATATAATCACTGAGAACTTTCTGAAATTAAAGAGAGATATGAGTCCTCAGAATGAAAATGCCAAATTAACAACACAGAAGAATTTAAGCAAACCAAGAGAAAAGCTATTACTTACAAGAGAATGACAATTAAACCGATTGAAATCTGTCACTAGTAACAACAGGCAGCAGAAGAAATGGAGTAATCGTTTTCAAATATTAAGGGAAATAAATACCAGTGAACCGAGTATCTGCATGAGACTGAGTATCAAACTATGACAAGCAATGAAGGAGACTGTTACTGAGAGAACTGCTACACAAAGGAAAATAAACCAGAGAGAAGAAATGAAGTGTGAGGAAAAAATAGCAAGCAGCAAGCGAAGAAAATGTAGAAAGACTGACAGCACTGGGTGTTAGTGAGAATGCTGAGTAAGTACAGCTCTCCTGGATTAGGAGAAGTGCACGAGAACTGTGTGGCAGTTTCCTCTGATAAAGAGTGAACTGCATACAGCATTAATGAACCTTAAATATTTTGTTATTTTCAAGAAGCCAAACCTGAGTAAACAGTATATGGTCCAATGCTAAGAAATGAGATACAGAGGCACAATGCATCTACTATGATAAAATCAGACCGTGTTTGTGGAGAGGCTAGAAGGTGGATGTGGAAAAGGAACTGAATGGAGAGGGGCTCTAGGGAACTTTCTTGAATAATGTGTTCCATCTTCCTTTGGGTGGTGGTTACAGCACAGATAGCGCTCAATGTTATTCAAATAGAACACTTCAGATTGCAGTACTGTGTGTTACTTACATCCTGAGAGCTTGTTTGGAGGTTCTAGCAGGGGAGTGCTAGACTTGACTGAAGAAAGGGCCCTCCTCTCTCAGGGGTGGCTGTCCTCTCCGACTGAGTGTGCAGGGCGGGAGGGATGCACATGGAGCAGTGAGGGAGGAAGGGGGCACGCAGCCAGATCAGCCGAATCAACTCTCATGATCAACGGGGTGACAGATTTTGTATCCAGATCACCCTCACATCCTGCTACTTACATATTAATCTTTAAAATTATTAAATGTGTTATTAACTAAAATGCACGGTTGTGTGTGGTGACACACATCTGTAGTATCAGCTGCTTAGGAGTCCGAGGCAGGAAGACTGCAAACTGAAGCCCAGACTAGGCAACTTAGTGACTTAGCAAGACTCTGTCTCAAAATTTAAAAAAATTAAATAGCCTGCGAATGTAGTTTAGTGTGAAAGCTCTGGCTCAATCCTCAGTACCACTAAATAAATAAACACAAAAAATAAATATGCATGAACATGGGCTTGGGAGATAGGTAGCTCAGTGGTACAGCACTTGCCTGGTATGACAAGAGTTTGATCTGTAACACTGCCAAAAAATGATAAAATAAAATGCACAAACTGTTTAAAAGTGAGTAAAAACGAGATTAAAAACAAGGTAGAATACCAGTAATCATAATAGCTGCCACATACTAAGTGCACCGTGTGTCAGGCACTTCTAAGTGCTTTGCCTATATTAACTCATGTAATCTTTCCAACAGCTCTAGCGAGTCCTCTTACCATCCCCCTTGACAGATAAGAAAATGACAACACAGGAAGGTTACAGAACTTACCAGAGGGCTCGCACAGCTTGTGTGTGGCAGTGTGGAGTTCAAAATCAGGCAATCTGACACCGAGGTCTGTGATCCAGTGACTCTGAAACTAAAGAACAACAGAGAAGTTGAGAGAAAGGAGACTAGAGTGAGGGTGCTCTAACAGTCAAGTGGAGGTCCAGACAACTGACTAGTTATCCTGCAAGGGAAGAGGGTACGTTAACATGAGGATTGAACGAAAGAGAAGCTAAGTAAGTATTTCAAATGAGAGATATACAGGAGAACAATAAAAATGTGTTTTATCCACTAGTAAGCAGGAAAACGGAAAAATGAAGCAAACACAGTAAATAAAGAACAAATTAGGAGGGTAAAAGTAAGTCTAAAACTATTAGGAATGAACAAAAACAGATTTTTGCTTCCTTGTTAAAAGCCTGGGACCCTATTTGAATTTTTAATGTCTCCTATACATCCAGGCTTGGTAGCGCATGCCCGCAATCCCAACATTTGGGAAGCAGAGCCAGGAGGATCCCTGTGTGTTCAAGGCCAGCCTGGCACACACAGCAAGACCTTGTTTCAAAAAATGAAAAGTAAAATAAAAAATTTAAAAGCCTGCTATAGTATGTGAGTATATTTGTATTTAAAACTGCCAAGCAAGCAGTAAGCACTACAAATACGTCACCTATTGTCACTGTTACCAAAAGAGGCTACGAAATCCTCTTCATAAAGCAATTCTGAACTGGCTATTGGACTAGATAGCTGAAGTATCTATCTGTGAACAAATAATTAAACAATATAATTTATGTAGACCATTTTTGGGTACAGAATTCTGGCATTAAATACACCATCATCCTTAGGGACTCACTAGTGATTTGGGGGCTACTGGAATAGACTAGAGGCTACACTACACTTTGCTGATCTCGTAAGTGCAGTGTAAAAGCTTCTAACATGCTGTGCTGTGTTGCCATCTAACTCCGTTCCAAAGGAGTTAAACGGAAGAGAACAGAGCACTGGATGAAACGCAGCAGAAGCTCCTCTGAGGTAAGAAACTGGCAGAACACTGTATGCTGAAATGTCTAAGTCCTGCAGACTGATGCAGAGAGGCAACCTAAATTATGTTATTAAGCACTTACTGAAATTGCTAGGCTTGGGGAAACTGTCAAAGGTCCCATGGGAAGAACGTTTAAGCAACAAAAGAGCACCAGAAAGATGGATGTTCCTCAAAGGAACAATATTAAAGCCTCAAGAAAAGACTATACTGATATAGAATAAAGATACTTAGACAGAAGAAACTTAATTGGCTGAGCCAAGTGCTGTATAATGACCCAAAACACAAATGGGAATTCAACACAAAGTGAAAAACTAGGCCAGCTTTCTAAAAGGAGCACAAGGAATATTTATTTATTTAAATTTGTATTCTGTCTGCTGCCAAAAATGATTGGAAAGTTTGAAGTTGGGGGGGGTTCCTAAGTGACAAAGAAATAACACAGGAGAAAATCCAGAAAAAGTAAGAGGGAACTAAGCCAGTTTGCAGAAAACATAGAATGCCTTTAAACCGACAGAGAAGGAAATAACACTAGATTTACAATCTCAATATATGTTTCTTAATTTAAAAAAAAAAAAAAAAGTGAAATCCACAATGCTGGCAAGTCCCCTCGGATGGAGCTGAACTCGAGCCTCTCCTTGAGAGGACGAGTTGCTCCCTCCTGTGCGTCCGGGCAGCAGGCCTGCACTCACCATTCACTGTACTTGTCTCCCCGCAGGTCTTCAGCCAGCGGTGCACACGTGACAACTACTTGTGGGTCAGCTGTCTGCCATTTACTCAGCACACTGCTAGCTAGGTGCTGTGGGGGGCCAAGTGAAACAGAAAACAAGATCCTTGTCCACAGGGAGCCGGTAATAGAGCTGACAGCAGTACAACTGAAAATAGAACTCCTGAAAGCACTCAATTCATAAGACAAGAGAAAAGTGGGCACGGTGGCACATGCCTCTAATTCCAGCACTGTGGGAGGCTGAGGCAGGAGGATCACAAGTTTGAGCCTAGCTTAGTGACTGAGATGAGATCTTGTCTCACATAAACAAATAAATTAAATATTAAAAGGCCCGAAATGTAGCTCAGTGTATAAAGTTCCTGGGTTCAATCTCTAGTACCACTAAGAGAAGAGGCAGGGAAGGGGAAAGGAGGGAAGAAAATGAGAAAAAACAGATGGATCCTAGAGAACGCTATGAAAAGGTAAAGGGCTGGAGTGGCTAACTGCAAAGGAGGCTGGTAATTTTCACTCCACCAAGCGAGGGTGACAAAGAATTGCAGGTGGGGGGAGAGGCACACCTGGCATATATGCACAGCCAAGTGGCACTGCACCAGGTACTGCGAAGACACCCAGTAAGTAAGTACTTTGCAACTGATGGATACTGCACTAGACGGGTGAGAGCGATCTCCCAAAACCCACGTAGGAGGAGTATGGAGAGAGAAGCCAGACACTGAGGAACTTACACCTGCTCTGTGAGGAAAGAGCTCCTCACACAGGAAGGGCACAGCCCCAGCAGAGCCTCCCGGGACACAGGGATGGTGAGTGCAGGAAAAGACTGGCACTGGGAAGGACAGACATCCCTGTCTACCAGTAACCGACCAGAGGGCAGCTCACAGAGCAAAACACCTCTGCTTGGATTTCCTTATCTTCAGATCCAAGGGAGAAAAGCCACTCTAATGCTTCATCAAGGTCCTCAATTCTGATTCCTCTAACAATTCTGCCCTCTCCTTTGGCACACAGAACCTCTCCTTGGTCTGAGACACCTCTTTTGGTCTGCCAAGGCCTGACCTGCTGAAGCATTTCTTCACAGATGCCAGTGACAATCCCTATATCCCGAATAAACTCTTGACTTCTGTGTCCTGACGCGTGGGCTCTGAGAGCCGGAGAGCTGGGAGGGACCCTGGAGAGCCCTATTCACTGCTTCTGCCAAGCAGGAGTTCATTACATTATCTATCACGTACTCTTGTCGCATGACCAAGTGACCTCAGTCCAGTCTCCTTCCTTTGTAAGATAAGGAACTGAGGTCCTGAGAGGCTGAGCTGCTCTCTGATCCTAGTCTGCTTTAACCCCATGGCTATTTAGTATCTCACAAACAACGAGAGTCAGGTGAATAAGAAGGTACTCTCAACATAATTACAGCAAGGATCACACACTCAGAGACAAGAAATGGGGGATTTGCTACACACAAAGAGATGATTTAAAATGTAAGGTATCTAAGGAATCAGCTAAGTTAAAAGAGAACCCCTAGCAATTATTTCTGAGAATGCAAGGAGGATTGGTGAGGTTAGAAAAGGGTGACTGCAGCTTTTAGCAGGCCCAGATTTCTCAAGTTCAAAAGCAGCTGTCACTGGGTATCTTACACCGAGGCCTGACAGGCAGCGATGTGTGGTGGAAGGAATGCAGATTTCTACCTGACACTCCTCGGTTTGTGGTCATCTTTCATAGGTACTGACATCGTTGTTTCTAGTGTTATCATCACTATCATCATCACTCTGGCCCAAACACGAGTCTATGTCCAATGCCCACAATTTAGAGCCACACCAGAACGGCCTATGTGCTTTCCTGATGAACGTTCTGGTCACTGGGAAATCCCGGGAGCCAAAACAGCACCAAGTCCAGCACTGAAGACTCCAAAGGGGCTGAATCACACGCAAACGCTCTCCTAGGATTCTGGGGCTGTCTTGGAAATTCCATCATGGACAGCAGCAAGTAGGAATGATGCTCAGATAATACTTCACTGAGGTACTGGAATCTGCAGCTCAATTATCCTTCTTTTCAGAGGTGTGCTAAGGTGTGCAGGTGTTAAATGCACCCTGAAGAGACATGGAGCTAATACAGGGCACAATCTTTTTCTTTTTATTTTATGTATTTATTATATTCTCACTTTGTATAGAGTTAGTTAGTCACAGTTTTCACAAAAAAGGCAGTACAGCATTCCATGCCAGGACACTTAGGAAACATTAAAGTCTATTTAGGAAGTAGTGGCCAGAACTTGACCGTAGATTTTGTATCTTTTTATTTGTTGTGACAGGGACTCCTGGTGTAGTCCAGGTTACCCTGAATCTTACTATGGTCTAGGCTGGCCTTGAGCCTGCGGTCTTCCTATCTCAGCCTCCTGAGTTCTGAGACGACAGGAGCACAGGCATGCGCCACCACACCCAACTTCAGCGTCGATGGTCTCTGCTGAAAGCTGAGGGGAGAGGTGCCAACGGCAGGAGGGCTGTTGGCACAGGCCAGCTAGCCAGCTACCGCCAAGAGACTTTCCAAGATGGCTGGTACTTAACTTACCAGTTTGACTGTCAACCTCGCCTCATCGTGTCAAAGTCTCAGAGAGAACTACTCCAAAAGAAACTTAAACAAACTCAGAGAATATTCAAGGAAGTCAGTTCATTAATTCATACTACTGTGTGCCCAATTACCTGTGAACAAATTCAAACGGCAAGGTCTACCATCATGAGAAAGGCTTCCACAGATCACAGAGGAGAGCAAGGGGAGGCAGCACACAATCAACCCCAGTGTGTTTTGTTTTGTTGAAACAGAGGTTCACTAAACTGCTAAGCTGCCTGATCCTGGCTTACACTTGGGATTCTCCTGCCTCAGACTCTCAGAAAGCTGGGATTATAAGTATGCATCACTAACATTTAAATTTTTTTAAAAAAATGAACAAAGAATAACCAGATTTAAAAAAGAAATAAAAAGTCAGTAAATTGATAAAAGGTTTACCTTCACAAGTAATCAAATAACTGTAAACTAAAACTCTAATTCTATTTTGGGACTAACAATATTTAACTGAAAGCAGGGGTTTATTTAGATCATGGGCTTTTGATCTGCCAGGCTAACTTGAAGATTTAGCCTCCGAGGGGGAGTAACCCATGTGAATCACTGTGAACCTGTCTTTGCAGTTCTGAGTAGAGATGAAGTGAGATAATGCATTGAAATGGCTTCAGCGAAGTGATTGTCAACAGTTAATGTCCAGTAAATGTCAGCCGAAATAGTTATAAAAATATTGCTTAAATTAATCATGCAGGAGACAGAAGAGTGTGATAAATTTCACACAGTGCTGATGGGGAGATAAACTGGTAAATAATCTGAAAGTAATCTGCTCATCTAAAGCTAGAAAAATGTCCTTGGAGAGACATAAGTATTCAGGGCATAGGGAGGAATCTTCTTTACTTGCTCTGTTTCAAGGTTTTAGAAGAATGAGTGTACATAGCAAGTGTATAATTACATAGAAATAAAGAATAAGAAATCCATGAAAGGAGGGGAAAGTCATTTCATGTTTACGCCATTTAGATACACTTCTAGAACTTTATCAATACAAAAATATATACAATTATTCAAAGAACAGTATTGATGGTATTTAAAAACAAGAAAACAACCCTAGCATGCCGCATAGTGGTACATGGCTATATCCTAACACTCTGGGAGGCTGAGGCAGGAGGACTGCAAATTTGGGCCCAATTAGAAGAGACAGTCTCAGGATTTTAAAAGGGATTGAGAAAGTAGCGCAGAGTGCAGCCCTGGGTTCAATCGTGTGTGTGTGTGTGTGTGTGTGTGTGTGTGTGTGTGTGTGT
>PVIR01040274.1:0-13461 GCA_004026965.1 Petromus typicus | reverse complement strand
AGAATAATTGTTCAGCTTTCATACTGCATTATGATATTAAAATAACAACTTAACTGTAAGGACTTAACAGAAGAAGCAAAACATGTAACACTGTATCAGGGTATGAAGGGTATTTATTTTCAGAAATAAACACATTGTCAGTTACCAGTATACATACTTTAAAAACAGAACTGTAATAGATACTATGCTTAGGTGCATACCTTAATGTAAAAATACAAAGGACGAACTAAGGCTAATGTTTGCTTCCGAATTAGGGTAAAAGAAATATGGCTGATTCCTAGATTTTTCACTTTATTGGATGCTCCTGTGAAAGGGACTGATTCCCCAATTTCTTACTCACTGAATCTGTTGTTTGTGTGTATAAAGGCTAATGATTTTTGAGCATTAACCTTGTATCCAGCTACACTAATAAATTTGGTGATTAGCATAAAAAATGAAATATCTAGGAATCAAACAAAGGAGGTGAAAGACCTCTACTCTGAAAATTACTGCACTCTGAAAAAGGAGATAGAAGATGATACAAAAAAAAAAATATGGAAAGACATACCTTGCTCCTGGGTAGAAAGAACCAATATCATCAAAATGGCTATACTCTCAAAACTACTATACAAATTCAACGCAATCCTGATTGAAATTACAACAGCATATTTCACAGATCTAGAGAAAAAAATTCAAACTTTCATCTGAAATCACAGAAAACTTAGAATAGCAAAAGTAACTCTAAGCAACAGACACATGGTGGGGGGTATTACAGCCCTGAACCTGAAACTATACTACAAAGCCACTGTGATAACAACTGCATGTTACTAGCAAAGTAACAGACCTAAGGATCAATAGAGTAGAGTAGAAAATCTAGAAACTACTCCAGATACATTGAGCCACCTCATCTTTAACAAAGGAGCCAAAAATCCTCATTGGAGGAAACATAGCCTCTTTAACAAATGGTGCTGGAAAAACTGGGCTTTAACTTGCAAAAGACTAAAGCTAGACCTAGCTCTTTCACCGTGTACTAAAATAAAATCAAAGTGTATTAGGGACCTAATTATTAAAACAGACACACTAAACCTGCTTCAAAACAGGTTAGGTAAATCTCTTGAAGACACTGGTTTAGGGAAAAATTTCATGAATAAATCCTCCATAGCACTAGAGCTGGTAGAAGAAATCGATAAATGGGATCTCATCCTACTAAGAGGTTTCTGCACAGCAAAAGAAACCAGCAGCAAAGCGAAAACGCAACCAACAATATGGGAAAAAAATCTTTACTTTAGAATATATAAAGGACTTAAAACAATCAACCTACCCAAATTTAAAGACGCAATTCAAAAATGTGCATCTGAAATGTACAAACACTTTTGAGAGGAAGAAATAAAAGGAGCTAAGAAGCATATGAAGAAATGTTCAACATCACTAGTCATTTGAGAGATGCAAATGAAAACAACATGAAGATTTCATCTCACTCTATAAAGAATGGCTGCTGTTTCAGAATTAGCCAGCAACAAATGTTGGTGAGTCTGCGGAGAAGAAAGAACCCTTCTCCACTGTTTGTGGGACTGTAGACTCGTACATTCCCTCTGGAGATCAGTTTGGAGATTCCTCAAATAGCTAGGATTGGAGGCCCCATTTGACGCAGTCATTGCTCTGCTAGGTATATACACACAAGAATTAAAAGATTTGGGACGGGGATTTAGCTCAGTGGTTCTGGCGCCTGTCTTGCAAGCGCGAAGACGTGGATTCGATCCCAGGTAACCACATAACAATACTGGGCGTGGAGACTCACCCCAGCAGAAACCAGTACCACATACCACAGTGCCGGGCGTGGTGGCTCACGCCTGTAATCCCAGCACTTGGAGGGAGAGACAGGAGGATTGCTGTGGCGTGAGTTTGCTGCTGAGCTCAGGGCCAGCCTGAACTATAAAGCAAGACCCTGTCTCAAAAAACCTAAAAAATAAATAAATAAATAAAAATAAAAGATTTATATCACAGTGACATATGTGCACCCATGTTTATAGCTGCTCAGTTTGTAATTGCTTACTCTTGGAAACAATCCAAATATCCATCAACTAGAGACTAGATAAAAAGCTGTAGTTCTTCTATGGAATGGAGTATTACTCTGCCATAAAAATGATAAGTTTGAATCATTTATACTTAAATGGTTGTACCTTGAGATCCTTATAAGTAAAATTAATATGTCACAGATATGTAAATATCACATGTTTTCTCTGGTATGAGAAAATAGAAATGTAAATGAGTTCTAGAATGTATGTTATATGTTGTGAACTAGAAAATACTCAGTGAAATGGAGTGAAGTGGGAAAAATATTGAGAGTATAACAAAAAAGAAAGAAAACAAAGTTTGTGTATATAGGGGTGGGAGTGGTAGGGAGGGCAGGGTTATGGGACAAAATGAGAATTAAGTTATGTCATATACTGGTACAAATTATTTTTTGAGTGCAATCATGATGTGTATATGTAATGTACCAATAAAGATTTCAAGAAATAAAAGAAAAGAAATATGACTGAATCATAGGTTTAAAGGGAAATCCACTTTGGCAGGAATTTAGCTGAGTGGTTCCAGTCCCTTCCTTGCAAGTGCAAGAGTCCTGGTTTGATCCCCAGTATCCACACACAACAATGCTGGGAGTGGAGACCCATGCCCACCAGCAATCAGAACCATATGCCACAGTGCCAGGCTTGGTGGCTCATGCCTGTAATCCCAGTACTTGGGAGGCAGAGGCAGGAGGATTTCTGTGACTACAAAGCTGAGCTCAGGATCAGACTGAGCTACAAAAGTGAGACTCTGTCCTAAAAAAAAAAAAAAAAAAGAAAGGAAGGAAGGAAGAAATTTCACCTCTATGAGATTTTTCCGTTTACTTTTTGGACATAGTACTTATATGGACCTCTTATGTTTTCCTTAAATATGAAATACCTGAATGAAGATAAGAAAACATATAGAAATAATGGAGACACAATAAATTACTAATTATTATTAATTATTACATGATTATAAAGTTATATACTTTCTTTGAACTAATAATATTCAAATACAACTATACATTCTGAGTATTTCTCCACAAATATTTGATCTACATTTGATTTTAAATAGTTGTCTACAGAAAATAGTTATGAAATTGTGTGTAGTACATATCAAAATGAAAATGACTGTGACAACATAATTTTTACAAAGCAACATATTTGTTAATGAAAGTATTACATAATTAACATTCATAAAATATTACATAGATAGGAATTTTCAAAATTATATGTCAAAATTTTTATGGTGGGCAGGCACTGAAGTCATTGCAAAGTATTATTTGAATTTTGAGACCGGTTCTTGACAAATCATTAACTTCCCCAAGATGGAATCAAGCTCTTTAGCTTCTTGTTTCAGCCTCCCAAAGAACTGGGATTATAGATGTGTGTCATTATGCTTAGCTACAATATTTATTTGTAATTTTTAATGTGCATTCCAGGAATTATAACACAGTTGTTTATTTAATTTATGTTTGTGGGACTCGTCATCACCAAATTCATGATCGGTTTAATTCATTTTATTAATTCATATTTTATATAACCATGCAACTTATATATTATTATCATGAAATAATAGTCTCTGCTTGTGTAATTTGTAATGAATAATTGAATGCCACTTATTTGAAATGTACATTCATTATTTCACTGTTTTCTCCTGTATTTATTCTATTTTGTATTTTAACAGATATGTTGATTAAAATAGGTTAAATATATATTCTAAAAAGTCTGCTTAGAATTGAAATAATTTAAAAATCCAGTCTATTAATAAATATATGGAGATAATATTTAATTCACCACTTATAATTTAGAAATGCATGTAATCAAATACTGAAATATTAAGGTTAATTTGTGGATTAAATTCAAATCTAATCAAGCAATCATTTGTTAATTTCTCAACAAATGATATTATAGACTCCAGAGCAATTATTTCAATGTGGCACACCAATTAGCAGTAGTTTGAATAATATATGCACAAATTCATACAATGAATAAAGCAACAATTTTATTTTATGGCTTTGGGGGTATAAAATTTAATGATCATTAAACTTTTCAGGAACTCTTAAATATTACAACAAAAGATGAAGAATGCTCTGTACAGAGTGTGAACAATAGACTCTTTCCAAATTAAAACAAACTTTTGTCTTTGCACAGCATGCTCAAAATCTCATAGCTTCTTGTATAATTCAGAAAACTGTAGAAATGCAAATAACTTAATAAAATAAACCTTTCCAATAGCATTCAACCTCATGACTCATTAAATTAAAACAGCATTTATTTCCCTGAAAGCAAAGACAATTCAACTACATATCCATATTATTCTTTTTTTCTTTTAAAATTTATTTTATTGGTACTTTTATATATACAGTATGATCACATTTAACATTGAGAACATGTACCTGTACATGAAACATCTTTATTCTCATTTTCCCCTTTCCCCTGCCCTCCCTACAACCCCTGAGTCTATATTAATAAACTTTGTTTCTAATGTTAAATCAAGAAGATCTAAAAATGCTAAACACCCTAATATCAATATGTTAAATCAAAAATGTACTTAAAAACCTACTGACAAGGTAACAGCCAGGTCCTTATGGCTTCTGTGCTGAATTTTACAAGACTTTCAGAGAAGAACAAATGCTACTATTCCTCAGACCATTTAATGAAGTTGAAAGCGAAGCAGTAATCTCAAATCCGTACTTGGAAGTAACGATCACATTAATTCCAAAAAGGGAGAAAGACACAATGAAGAAAGAAAGCTATAGGCCAATTTCCTTAAAGAACATTGATGCAAAAATCCTCAGTAAGTTACTGCCAAACAAAATGCAGAGAATCATGAAGAAGGTCATACATCTTGACTAAGATGGATTCATCCCAGGAATGCAAAGAAGTTTCAGCATACATAAATTAACAAATATAATATACTATATTAACAGATGTGAGGACAAAAACCAAATGATCATCTCAATAGGTACAGAAAATATGTTCAACAAAATCTAACACTTATTGATGATTAAAAGCATACAGAATGAATGAATCATCTTTATTTCAAACTGATAAAAATTATTTATGAGAAACTAATAGCCACGAGTATAATCAATGGTCAAAAACTGATACCTTTCACATTAAGTTCAGGAACAAAACAATAATATCCACTATCTCCACTCCTATTCAGTATAGTATTGTAAAGATTAGCCACAGCAATTGGACAAGAAAAAGAAATAAAAAGAATAAAGATAGATAAAGAAGAAGTTAAAGTTTCCATTATTTGCTGATAACATGATTCTCTATATAGACGGTCCTAAAACCTCAACCAAAAGACTGCTGGACTTAATCTCCATATTTGTTAGTGCAGTTGGATACAAGGTCAACACTAAAAATCAATAACTTTTGTATACATGAACAATGGACCCACTGAAATTGCTATCAGGGAATCAATTCCTTTCATAATAGCAGCCAAAAAATGAAATGTCTAGGGATCAATCTAACAAAGGAGGTGAATGATCTCTTCCCTGAAAACTATAGCATTCTGAAAAAGGAGGTCAAAGAGGATATCATATCTTCATTATTCATTGGGTGTCTTTATACATTAAAGGCACTGAACAAAAGCCTGCTATACTGGAAGAAATTTTAAAAAGTAATTTGCTTAACAGATATACAGATATGATCCATATCTCAACTTCTCTTGCTTCTAAGTGGAGAATAAAAATAAAAGGATATCTTTTCCAAATTCATGAGGAATAAGAAGTAGTAAAATTGGAAAGTCAAGCCTGGGAAAGTCAGCCTGAATTGCACCTTGTGAATTAGTCACTTCTGAAAAGGATGTGAATGGATCAGAGAAGGATGTATCTGAATACTCATCACAATCCCTTGCCTCCTCCTCCTGACACAGTTCCACAGCTCTGCTCTGCTGCACCTGAGACCTAAGCATCTTCGTCCTCTCTACCCTGATGACTCCACCTTGGCACCAGCCCACTATGGGCTGAATCACCTGATGCCATGAGCAAAATTGGACCTTTGCTCCCTCAAGCCAGTGGATGTCGAGTGCTGTTTACAGCAACAAACTAATACACAACCCATTTAGTCTTTAACTCTTAACTAGTTTCCAACTTATACCCCAAATTTTCTCAATACATAACAATATGTGAAGTATCATGAGTCAGAATAAAAAATAACTAAAATTCTGTTTCCTGAGCTTGATTTTTTTATCTTTATTGGTACATTAAATATACACATCATGATTGCACTCCATAATGGGGATTTGTACCAGTATAAGACACAGCTTAATTCTCATTTTTTCCCATAGCCCTACCCACCCTACTACCCCCACATATACATAAAATTTGTTTCCTTACTTTTTTGTTACAATCTCAACATTGTCCCCTTTCACGTTATTTTACATTGAGCATTTTCTATTTCACAATATATAACATACAATGCTAGGACTCATTTACATCTTCATTTTCTCATACCAGAGAAAAGATGTGATATGTACCTATCTGTGACCTATTTATTTCACTTATGAGGATATCCTCAAGGTATGTCCATTTAATCTCAATGTTGTTTTCATCTGCATCTCTCGAATGACTAATGATGTTGAGCATTTCTTCATATGCTTCTTAGCTGCTGAGCTTGATTTTTTTAAAAGTAGATAATCACTTAATGAAATAAACAATATATTTTATAAATAGTATATATACTTATCCACCAAAAGAATATTTTCTCAAACTCCTGCCTACTTACATTTAGGGAATACTGCTCCTATTATCAAAAGAAGGAGATCCCAAAATGTATAAATAAACAAAATTCAGAGTTTCTGAATGGTTATTATCTTTCATTTTTTAAAAAAAAAACCCACCCCTATAATGCCAATCAGAAGAATAGAAATCTTTTGACAGAAAAAACTTATTGTTTTGATTCTTAGATAATTGGACTACTTTCCAGAGCTGTAGTAATTAGGAGAGTGGGAACAGATTATACACAATCATTACTTGCTTAGCCTCTTTACACTTGATCTTAGCCAAAAGGCCGAGAAGCGATTGCTTAGCCTCTTTAGCAAGAAAACAGATGCATGTGTGGAGGAAAAAAAATAAATACATTTGCATATCTCTTTTAAGGCCATGTTTGCCAGTGTTGCCAGGTAATGCTGGTCAGTGATTCTCTAAAGAGACTGTAAATCACATCATTTCTACAAATAGGATACATAGTTATTTTCTTGGCTTAAGAACATTTTATTGAATAAATATATTATTATCACGTTTTCCACCTAATTTGAAATCCCTCCAAATGGCTTATCTTTCAGTTGGAATAATGAAAAGGATTATTGTTTTGGGAATGTCCCTGATGAATCCATGATGTGTCTTCTGGACACAGCTCTGGAAAATTTAATTAATTAGATTGGAAGTAAAATAAAGGCCATAACTTTTAAAAATAGGCACATATATAACTACATAAGTCAGTGGTCTCCAGCCTTTCTGACACCAGGGACAGATTAATGGAAGACAACATTTCTACAGATCTAGGTGTAGAAGAATGTTTTTGTTTTGAGTTTCTTTGTGGTTAGTGTATGTTTGTGATACATAATAATTACATGAACACCTCAGGTCCACCCGAGGCAATCAGACCTTCTGTTCTCATCAGGAGAACATTATCCAATCCTCCACATGCACAGCTCCCATGAGAATCTGACGCGGGGGCTGACGGAGCAGCGCTCAGGCAAGAGGGGTGACGTACTGAACGCAGACACACTCGAGGCTTTGCTCAAGAGCCTTCCACTCACATCCCTTATGGTCTGGTTTCTGAAAAACTATGGACCAGTCCTGGTTTGTGGACCCAGGAATGGAAACTCCCCTCAAAAGGTGTTTTAAGTTATTTTCCTACTCAATATTACATTTGTATAACGGCATAATAAACCAGTACACAAAACCAATGTATAAGATCAATATTCAAAAATCCATTTTATTTTTAGGTACTACCAACAACTTGGTATGTAACTACCAAAAATTCAATGTGAATAATTGTAAAATTGTAGACTTTTTAGAAATATATATATTGAAAATTTTAGAGTTTCTCTACAGAGGCAAAGCATTGAAAAGAAAACAATAAAAGTAAATGTACATCCATGGCAAAATGAACTATAAATACCAATGTGTTCAATTTATTTAGATTATCTTCTTGCCAAGTAATCTTTCTTAGTATTCTGTAATAGGAAATTTTTATAAGGTGTGTAGTAACATACTTCACTTATTTTCTTATTTCAATCTCCTATTAACTTTCTCTTCACCTGGTCCCCTTCCTCTTCTTTAAGTCTCCCTTTTATTTTTGTCATTTTTATCCATGATTTTAGATGCCACATGTGAAAAAGAATTATATCTTGATGTACATGTTCCTTTTCTTACAGTAGAGTTAAATGCTCACTGGACCATTCAAAGTCAGAAACATCATAAGTAGAAAATGCACTTCATATGTAATAGCTACCTCTGTACTTAATACCTTAGTGAAATTATAGTTTAGCCTAGTGTAATATAAACATCTTCAGAACATTTGTTAGATGGAAGTTGAACAAAATAACCTCACACATGGCCTGTTTTGTAAAAAATTATATACTATCTCATGTAATTTATTGAAAAGTACATCTCAAGTGAAAATGAATACATTTTAGGCCAAGATAAAAATCAAAACATCCCATGTTGAAACATTGCCAGCCAAAGATTCTACCAATCAATACAAACTAATAACTACTTATTGCTTTAGGTAAATATAACATTATATAAAGTTTAAAAAACTAAAACAAATGAAAATATATTTATCACTTCTTTCATTTTATCTCTGTAGTAATGTTGGCTGGTGGCTTTGACTATTGTAAAGCATAAAATTCTTCCTTTCTTATTAAAGAATCCCCTTCAACATTACAGAGTTTTTGTGATATCAGAACTTTTTTACATTTTCCTTTCCCTGGCAATATTTTAATTTATAGTTTAATTTTGAAGAATACTTTTCCTGAATGCAGATGTGTTGGTTTCCAGGTACTTTCATTTTTCACACAGTACTTTGCATGGGTCATCTTTCGAATTTCTGACTGTATGGTTTCTGATGAGAACCATCATTTACTATTGTTTAGAATCACGCATATATGAGAATTCCTTCACCATTCTTTTCAAAGAAACAGTTTAGGATGGCTTTTAGCAGCTTGGCAGTGATGTGAGCCTCACAGCTTTGGGTTTGCCCTGACACTTGACCTCGCTGAGTTCTGGACTCTGCCTTCACCTCTCCAACTTGAGAGCCCTGGGTTGGTCAAAAGTTAGAGTGTGGAGCCCTGGGGTCGAACTTAGCTCAGTACACCTGAGCCCATCCGCACCAGCCCCGGCACCGGCCAAGTTTTCTCAATTCTCAGGAGTGTATCAAGGCTTTTGCAACCTCTGTGAACAGAAGTGTCCTCAGGTTTTAATTTCAAGCCCATTGTTTGTTGTAACCATTCTAGGGAATATCCAGCTAACGAAAACTTAGTATATAACAATCTTGATTTGTTATTAAATATATATGGAGGAAAAAGGCTTTCTTCAATCACTTTCTCCAAATTCCTTTTCTATGAAAGTTTCCTGACTTTCCTTTATTGATTTATTCCATTTTATGCCCTGGAATTGCCAAAGAGAACCTAAGAAAAAAGAAATCATCTGTGTGTCTTGAAAGTCTTTTATGAAGTACCAATCTGAACATTTTGGCAACTTCATTTTCATATAATGAACTAGTACTGCAATAGCCCTAGTGATAATTCCTTAGGAGAGAATCTTTGATTTTTTTTTTCAATAATCTTTCTTTATTTCTTTTATCACAGCCTTTTAATTTCTTACATCTCACATTCTGTCATTTCTTAGGAGAAAGTTAAGTGTTAACAAATCATTAACATGTTTTATTTTTCCCATCATGATTATGTACCTAAATGTTAAGTGTGATTAAATGTAAAATATATTTTCAAATTAATTCAAAGAAAAATTTTTACTTACTGATGCCAAAATTGATGTTTTTTCTGCATCACTAAAAAGAAAAAAAATTCCAGAACTCTCTGTTGAGAGATGATTCTCAGAATTTAATTGGGACATCACTATGTAGTTTTAAGAGTAGCACATTTCTTCTAACTTTTCAACTCTATTTTTTAAACTTATACATTCATTTTTCAAATAATCTTGGAAAGCAGGGCCAGGGATTTAGCTCACTGTTTCTGGCACCTGTCTTGCAAGTGTAAGGACCTGGGTTTGATCCCTCAGTAACCATATACAATACTGGGCGTGGAGACTCATGCCCAGCAGCAGTCAGTACCACATACCACAGTGCCAGGTAAGGTGGCTCACACCTGTAATCCCAGCACTCGGGAGGCAGAGGCAGGAGAATTGCTGTGATGTGAGTTTGAGGCTGAGCTCAGGGCCAGCCTGAACTACTAAGTGAGACCCTATCTCAAAAAAAAAAAAAAATATTGGAAAGCAAGTAAGCTTTATTAATTAACATACATACATATATAAAAACAATAAATGCTTAGTATTACTATTTCTTAATGAAATATGTCTGAAATCTGCACTAATTAACAAACATCTAGCTTGACCCTAAACAGAATAAAGAACAGTAAGACCTGAGGTTGTTTTTGAGAAACAAATTGTACGGTTTGTAGTCTTAATTATAAATTCAAAGTTGAGAAATGGAGAAATCAAAGGTAAAGCAATATAGGGAAACACTATGAATGAACAAGTGCAGTAAACAGGATGAGTCTGATCAAAGAACAAGTGAGGTTTAAGAAAATCAGTGGGTTTTAGAAGCATAGTCATGCCCTAGAGTCAGGTCATGAAGTCAGTCAAATAAACCCCGGGCCATCAGACCCAATGACAGAGCCAATGTTTCTTTCTAGAGTAAATGTTGAGAATATGGAACTGCTGCTTGCGGCTGCCTGACAAGCTCTGTGAACTGGTATTCTATTATCCTTCTAAAATGGATAGGAAGCTGCCCACATAGAAATGTCTTTTCTAGATGAGACATACAAAGAAATGCTTTCTCTGCCTCAGATGTATTCTGTTTTACACAGCTTTCTGCCTAAGCTGTTCCAGTTTATCTTAATAAATACTTGTTAGATTTCAGCCATCCACGTCCCTAAGTAGTATCAAAATGTCTCCTTAATTAGCGTGCTTGCTGAATAAAAATTGCTACCGAGTAAAAAAGATTTTTTGAAATGGAAAATCAGTGATCTTAGGCAATACAAATTGTTGTTTGTTTTAAAGAGAATTCTGATTGTTTCTTTTGTTTGATGGTATGAGGAGGATGACACACAAATATAATCCTCTAACATTGCCCTCCTGTCCTCTTGTATGCCACTCTAACTAAAATATTCATTCAGGGCAGAACAAACAGTGTAGAAGCATAAAGCTATTGAGTTACATAGAAGCAGCTGCTGATTAGGAGAAAGGCTCTGTGATTAGACATTGTTCATTTCTGCTGGAGGGCTTCTGGAGGAGAGATTGACCCCTTTCAGTGGACACGTGGCTAAAAAGTTTTAGTCCTAAATCTTTTCATGCTGGGGGTGGTGAGGCAGGAGCTACAGGGCATATCATGAACTATTGTGATATATGTATATATACAATTTCAGAGCAAGTGAAGCTTCCATCCATATAAATTATTTGTAACTTATACTTGATGATAATAGGTACTGATAAATTCTTTTGTTACCTAGGCCACATTATTAGCTGAAAATAAGTGGACATCCACTTCTTTATGGTAAGTGACTTTCAGAGCACCCTAATGAATCTAAGGAATATTTGTTTCTGATGACTCAGTATTTAAAATTATAGTTTACTAATGTAAAGGGTATACCAAAAGGTACATATGTTTCTGAAAGTTTTGCTAGTTTATGAAATAATATTAATGGTACAAAATTAATGTGAATGTTTTTCTGTAAGCTTACTACTATGCAGCTTAGGCCAGTGGGGCATTTTTCCTAATAATATTGGCATGAAGAGATTACAAAGTTCAGAGAATCACCATTCAAAGAATTTAACACTTGTCACTTTCTTACTTGACAACAGAGCACACAAGATACTCATGAATAAAATGTATTCTTGTTAAGCCAGAAAAATAAACACTGAGAGACCAGATATTAAGAAGTAGTTGATTATCATATTCTTGCTGAAAGGATGATTCATGGGAATTCAGATTCTTCAAAGAATATCTTATAGACAGTACTACAAAGATAATTATAGAATAATCTTTTCTGAGCCAAATTTTGTAGACTTAATTTATGGTTAAATAAAAGTGATCTTAATCATGATACTACTCGCTAAATTTAAAAAGCCTGGAGTGTTGAAATACACTCCAAACAGTAGTGTTTGGGATAGACGAAAATGGCTTGAATTTTGAGTCTAAACAAATGGAATTTGGAGTAAGTCAGGATAATCCTTGGTACTTCTGTACTGCAGAAAGAATACATTGTTCTGATAGTTCATCTCTCAGTGGATCTGCACTGCTGTGATATTGATGTTGTGTTTGAGATTCAGACATGATTGGTTTCAAGGTGTCATCTGAAAACTGGTCACTTTCCTTATGTAGCTCTCATAAATGGGCCAGTAAGAACCAGCTTTAACCATTTCAGGGCCAGGGAGACAGAACTAGCTAGAGGCAGCTTCTGTACTCTGAGTGCTACAGGAAGCTCAGGAAAGGGAGCTAATCCACCTAATGTACTTTCTATTTGACTTAAAGAGACAGCACCCCCCCACACACACACAGACACACACACACATAGTTTCTGTTCACTATTCTCCTGAGCTGAATGTAACCCATGTTACAACCCTGCCTCGAGGCCTCCTCCTATTTAGAGCTATCAGTAACTTTGCAACCCGAGATACACTGCTTTGTTCTTTTTCAAGAAAAGGCTCAAAGTATTTTCAAATGGTCATCTGTGGCCAACAGAGGGTTCAGTGTCTTCCTACTCTGTGTTTGGATGCACTGCCCATGAGAAGTCAGTATATGTGCCACAAGGAAAAACATGCAAACTGCACACACTGAAAGATGGACTTTTTCTTCCTTTCAAAAGAACTCATCCATTGTAACCTGATGGAAAGAAAGAGATAGGATGAGGAGCGGGCATATCCCAGCTGAGATCATCTTAGAAGAATCACTGTATCACCATCATGGCCCAAGGATGTGAATGAGTTCTGTCAAAGTAGTATAACCAATTTCCAGTCACTCAGGAGTGCTCCCTACAGCAAGAAGGCAGGAGTAACAATCGCCATGCTGTGTCTAGGTCAGTAAAAATAGGTCAACTGTCCACATATACATGTGTCTGGAGAAGGATGCACTCCTCTGCACTGGGAGTGAGCTGTCTGGCAATACTGCTATAACTGACAACCACAGCTTGTGACCAATGATAGGAATAGTATTACTATCCTTCCCCAGGTGAATC
>PVIR01040273.1:0-13441 GCA_004026965.1 Petromus typicus | reverse complement strand
CAAGTGCAAGGGCCCGGGTTCGATTCCCCAGTAACCACATAACAATACTGGGTGTGGAGTCCCCACACCCAGCAGCAACCAGTACCACATACCACAGTGCCGGGCGTGGTGGCTCACACCTGTAATCCCAGCACTCGGGAGGCAGAGGCAGGAGGATTGGGATGTGAGTTTGAGGCTGAGCTCAGGGCCAGCCTGAACCACAAAAGCAAGACCCTGTCTCAAAAAAAAACCTTAAAAAAAACAAAACAAAACAAAAAAACAACAGAGGATTTTTAAAAAATATTTCTGGAGCCACTATGTTATTATAGTTTAGCTATAATTCAACATTTAGAAAAGATATAGGCCAAAAATAAATCAAAATTAATTATTTATAAAACCAACACTGGCCACTTTAGATATTTTATTTCATTCTAATACCTTCAATGCTTTCCAGAATCTTTTCACTGTATAATTTTGTCATATTTAAAATTCTTGAGCAAGAAATTCCCTCCCTAGCAGTTTCCAGTTTGTACTGTGTAACTACAGAAAAGAGAAATTAAATGATCACTGGGAGGTCAAACTTTCATGTACATGTATTACTCTGTGATAATGTTACCTGATATTTTTTAACCAGCGTTTTTCTAGCTTTAGCCCTTTAATCATCTGGCCCAATAGTGCCACCTCATGGCCGCCTTGTCCTTAAGTGCAATGTCAGCACCCTGCCCCAGAATTAAGCTGCAACTCATTTCATTTCGGCTATGTACCATCTATAATTCTAATTATGAATTTGTAATTCACAGTTGTGATAAAATTAAATTTTTCTTTTTTAAAAAAATGTTTACCAGGAAAATTAATAGCATATATGTGATTCCTGGTGTATTCCTAAATCTAAACCTCATTAAACCTACCTTAGCTAACTTAATATATGTAATTCTTTTTTTCTGGTACTGGGGATTGAATTTAGTCCCTTGTACTTCCAAAGTAGGCGTAGTACCACATGAGCTAAATCCCTGGACAATAGTATGTAAAATGTTAACAGCAGTGTTATCTATTCATTATTCCAAAATGTAGAAACTACAACCTCTGCAAAAGTATTTATTTTCTAAATAGTTAACAGAACTTAAACCAAACTTCAAACAGTTTGAAGTCATGATTTTAACTATATTTATACGGAGAAAAATACCTATTACTGTAAAATTTTTAGAGGTAGAAAGATCACCTGGGTTATCTAATATAATTGCTTTATTTTACACAAGTATGATCAGCTTTCTGTTACTGTGATAAATAAACCTACCAGAGGCAAGGTTTATCTTGCTAAGGGTTTCAGAGGTTTTAGTCCATGGGCTGGCTCTTTGTCTCTTGCCTATCGCTGACAGACATAGCAGGAAAAAGCTGCTCACTTGGGGTAGTCAGCAAACAGAGAAGGTGGGGTGTGTCCAAGGACAAACTACATGCTTTACAACTCACCTCCAGGACCCACCTCTTCCAAATGGGTCCTTCCTTGTGAGGTTTCCACCACATCTCAACAGTGCCACTAACTGAGGGCCACAGTACACTCCATGTATAAACCACAACAGATAACTACAAACCAGAGAGCTGTAACTTTATAGGTTACTACAGTGGCCACCTCCACCCCACCCCCAACTACATCTCAACACAACAGCTTGTTTTTCTAAATTCTGTTGTGATTTGCGGCCTTCCACACCCTAGTATGTACTAGACAGGTGTAAGGATGTTCTATATCATCCATGCAAAGGGACACACTAATGACATGGTGACGAGGGTCCTCCTTCCTAGGACATATCACCACAGGGAGGATTTAGTGGATTTCTTGGAGGTGTGATCTGATGGCGTGTGAAGCTATCCCCATTATCCACTACATTTAGGTTTAAGTAGTTCCTTAAAATTCAAGAACTCTAGGTTGGAGATTTAGCTTAGTGGTTCCGGCATCTGCCTGGCAAGTACAAGGTCCTGAGTTCGATCCCTGGTACCACACACTTAGCCCTCAGGAGGCAGAGGCAGGAGGAGTGCTGTGAGTTCAAGGGTAGCCTGGAATACACAATGACTTCAGGGCCAGCCTGAACTATAAAGCGAAACCCTGGCTCAAAAAAAAAATTTTTTTTCAGGAACTCCTTATATAACCTCATTGCACCTATGTTCCCCAACCTCTAGGAACTCTTGTAAATAAGTAGGATGTACAA
The DNA here is from genome assembly GCA_004026965.1 of Petromus typicus. Taxonomy (NCBI): domain Eukaryota; kingdom Metazoa; phylum Chordata; class Mammalia; order Rodentia; family Petromuridae; genus Petromus; species Petromus typicus. The sequence goes on along the minus strand of PVIR01040273.1, from coordinate 11,261 downwards.
CACAAAACAACTGCAGAGCTGACAAAAGAATCAACTTGACCAAACAATCTCTCACAATGGCATTTGGACACAAAATGACCAAGAAACTGTCTGGTGGTTCATGGAGTTTTAGATGTTCATTTCTCCCCACTGGATAGGACCTCAGGATGAAACCTTTGGTGGGAAGAAAGTAAGTGGCCTAATAAACAGGAAAACTAAGGAGAGACGTGGGCTTGTGCAACATACAGGTACAAGTGCTCAATGTAAAGTATGATCACATTGTATGTATAAAATGTAACAATAAAATTAATTTTTTAAAGAAAGGATATCTTTAGTCTTTTTTGTTCTTTGAGCTGGGGTGACCTATTTGGGGGAAGGAAAAGAAAAAGTTAGGTAATATATGCTTAGAAATAACTCTAAGAACCAAGAAAGAAAAAACCCAGAGGTTTCCTAAACCAAATTATGGGTATAAAAATAAGTATAGAATTATTGGTGAAGTTGTATTTTTTGGCTGAAGCTCCTCCTGGTGCCTTTTAGGAGCAAGAAGTAGAAAATGCCACATTCTCAGAGTTGAACCGGCAGTACTGACAGCTTCCTCCAGAGAATAATAATTCTGAGTGAACAGTAATGAATTGTGGCTGTTTTTCTTACTGATTCTTGGCCCTCAGCCTCTCCTACCAAGACAGCAGCTCTGTAAGCTTGCATGGCTCATAACTATAGTATCTAGGCAGGTCTGGGGAATCTCTCAGGAACGGGAACAGAGGCTGACAAATCCCTTAATCAGTTGCCCACGGAACTATTTTTACAGATTGCTTAGAAATCTACCAGGCTTCTATGACTTATGTGCAACAGACAGTGGTTAGTGACTAAGATTCTTGTTTTAGCAGCCTCGGGGCTCTTCCAGACTTGCTGTTTTCTGGGAAAATTTCTTCAATATATTGTTTCTGGGGGGTTTTGAACACTGCCAGTTAAAAGTGCTTGCTAGTTTTGGCAAATATAATTTTCACTTTCCTTCTGGTTCTTATTTTTAATCTCTCAAAACTATTTAATACTCTGCAATTTGCTTTCTGCCACATCTGAAGCAGAATGAGTTTCATATGGCAAATGCCTTCATTTTTTAAAGTTCTGTATGACCTGTAGTTAGTCAGGACAAACCATAAAACTTTAGAATTCTTTTTAAGTCTGAACAATTGCTACTCTGAACTTCTGTTCTGGTATTTGAGAACCACATTGTTAAGAAATGATAATTATCATAGAAAACTGTTCTTTAAAATGCTATCAAAAGATGATGACTCCTTCAAAGACAGGGGAATGAGTGTCTCATTTTTAAGTAAATGGAACAAATTATCTGCCCAGAATTCACAGGTTTTAGGTTTGGGAAGTGACATGTAATATGAAATGTTTAGTACCTTAAACTGTACTAAGTATAAGAGATAAAAGAGAAGAAGTGTAGGACAGATAAAAAGAAATTAAAGACAAACTTTCAGATTCAAGGTAACTATTAAATTTACCACTGGTATTTTAGCACATCTCCTTCTGAGATGTTTTAACTGGCAGTGTTCAATTTAAATAGATCTAAAATCCAACATGATGTCCTTCCATACCACTTATCTTCTCTGGTCTCATGTTTAGTTCATAATTGTGGTTGTAGCTATGTAATTCACCAATTAAAAACATGAAACTTAAGAGTTCTGCAAATGTTTCACTTCAGATATCTGTACCTTCACTTGCTTTAGCTGCTCTCCATTGAACTTGTATATTTGGAACTTATATCCTCAGTCCAGATCTTGACCCACAAGTACCTTGGTAATTTCCAGCTTTTCCAATCCCACACACCTCCTGAAAACTTCTACGGTCTCTTAACCTCTCCCTTTGCCTAACTTGTAGCCTCCCAGCCAGGGGCAATTGTATCTACACAACGGCCCAAACTCTCTTCACCAAGTGTCTAAGGACCGCGACAAGTCCCTGAAATTATACAACATAGGCTTTTAGGTTGGTTTCTTTTACTTAGAAATACAAATTTAGGGCCAGAGACTTAGCTCAGTGGTTCTGGCACCTGCCTTGCGAGTGCAAGGTCCCGGGTTCAGTCCCTGGTAACGACATATAACAATGACAGGCGTGGTGACTCATGCCCATCAGCAAGCAGTACCACATAACCTCAGTGCCAGGAATGGTGGCTCACACCTGTAATCCCAGCACTTGGGAGGTAGAAGCACACATACCACAATGCCGGGCGTGGTGGCTCACGCCTGTAATCCCAGCACTCGGGAGGCAGAGGCAGGAGGACTGCTGTGATGTGAGTTTGAGGCTGAGCTCAGGGCCAGTCTGAACTACAAAGCAAGACCCTGTCTCAAAGAACCTTAAAAAAAAAAAGAAATACAAATTTAAGTTTCTCCTATTTTGCATACATTATTTTTCTTTAGTGTTGAATAGTACACTGGATGTACTAATTTATTTACCCATTTACTTACCGAAGGACATCTTAATTATTTCCAAGTTTTGGAAATTTTAAATAAAGCTGCCATAACATTCATGTGCAAGTTTTTGTGTGGATGTGTTTTTAACTCCTTTGGGTAAAATAAGGAGTAATTCCTGGATCTCATGGTAGAAATCCATTTGGTTTTGTAGGAAACAACCAAACTACTTTCCAAAGTGTATCATTTTGCATTCACATTAGCAATGAATAGGAGTTCCTGTTTAATTTAATTTTCTTTGTAGGATGTGATATGAAACACCTTTCCATATACTTATGTACTACTCTTTTCTTTCTTTAGTAAATCGTTAAATTCTTTGGCCCATTTTTCTAGTGAGCTAATTTCTCATTGTTCAGTTTTAAGAATGTTTTATACATTCTGGATAACAATGCTTCCTCTGATTTTTTTATTTTGCAAGTATTTTCTCCCAATTTGTGGTTTGTCTTTTCATTCTCTTATCCTTCCCAGAGCAGAAAGTATTTATTTTAATGAAGCCTGGCTTATCAATTATTTAACAGATTGTCTTTTGTTATATATCCAGGACATCACTGCCAAACCCAAGGTCATCTAGATTTTTTCCTTTTTTAACCCTGGATGTTGCAACCTTGCTTTAACTGCCAATCAGTTCCAGGAACTTCTTGATTCTTGCAGATTTTCTACATACATGATCATAAAACCTGCAAAGATGGTTTTATTTCTTCCTTCCCAATATTTATTCTTTCTCCTTCCTTGTCTTGCTGCATTAGCTTAGGATTTCCAACATAACACTGTAGATATGCTCCTTGCTGCTGATCTTAACAGGAAAGCTTCAATTTTCTCACCAATATGTATGATGTGGGCTGTAGGGTTTTTGTAAAAACTCCTATCCATGTTGAGACAATTTACTGGCCTCTGCATTCAAGAATATCAGCTGAATTTTGTTCTTTAGCCTATTGATGTGGTTAGTTACATCCACTGACTTCCAACTGCTGAACCAGCCAGCAAACCAAGGATGACTCCCAAGGGTGCCAGTGCGTAATTCTTCTTAATATGGTTGGGTTTTGCTATAGATTTTTCATGAGCAATACCATCTTTGTATTTTTCTCATAATGCGTTTGTCTGGCTTTGGTATTAGCATAATACTGACCTTGTAGAATGAGGTAAGTATTCCTCCTGCTTCTATGGTATGAAAGAGGCTGTAGAAAACTGTTATAACTTCTTCCTTAAATGTTTGATAGAATTCACTGGTGAATCCATTTGGGGTTGGCACTGTTTTGGAAGGCTAAATTTTTTATTTCTTTGACAGAGAGAGTCCTATTCAGTGTATTTCTTCTTGTGTGAATTTTGACAGACTTTATCTTTCAAGGAACCAGTCAATCTCATCTACATTATCAAATATATGGACAGAGTTATTCATAATATTCTTTTATTATTCCTTTAATGCACATTGGCTCTGTAGTTATGTCTTTTAATTTCTGGTATTAGTAATTTCTATACTCTCAATTTTTTCATCTGGCTAGTTAATTGATGTTTTAAAAAAACAGCTCTTGGTTTCACTGATTATACTGATTTTCAATTTCTTTGACTTCTACTCTAATTCTTGTAATTTCTTTTCTTCTGCTTACTCGAATTTTACTATTCTGATCTCTAGCTTAAGGTACAGTTTTAGATTATTGAGTTTATATCTTTATTTTCTAATATATGCAGTCAATTATCCTGTAGGTACTATTTTTGATAAGCTGTATTTTCATTTTCATTTAGTTAAAAACATTAATTTCTCTACAGGCTTCTTTGAGCCATGTGGTGATTAATCTCCAAGCTTGAATTTGAGGATTCTCCAGGGTTTTTCCACTATTGATTTCTAATTTAATAATTTAGTGGTCTGAGAACAAGACAGTATTATAACATCTGTAAAGGTTGAGCCAGAGATTTAGCTCAGTGGTTCTGGTGTTTGCCTGGGAAGTGCAAGATCCCGAGTTGGAGAGTTCAATCCCCTGGTACCACATATCACAACACCAGGCGTGGTGGCTCACACCTGTAATCCCAGCACTTGGGAGGCAGAGGCAGGAGGTCTGCTGTGAGTTTGAGGTTAGCTTGGGCTACATAATGAGTTCAGGGGCAGTCTGAACTACAAAGCGAGATCTTGTCTCAAAAAAAAACAAAACAAAAACCCCCAAACACTTGTTAAGGTATGTTTTATGGATGGGTGTGGTGAATCTACCTTGGTGAATGTTCCACGTTACCTTGAAAAGAATGTGCATTCCACTGTTTTGGATGAAATAGTCTCCAGATAACAATTATATCCAGTTGATTAATGGTGTTTAGCAAGTCCAAGCCTGTCCTTAGTGGTTTCTTGTCTGCTGGATCTGTTCATTTCTAATGATGTGCTCAAGTCTCCAACCAGAATACAGCCATCTACTGATCTTTCCTATCACACTAGTTTTTACTTCATTTATTTTGATGCTGTTTTGGGACATATATGTTAAAGACTGTTAGGTTTCTTGAAGAACTGTTCCCTTGTATCACTACATAATGCCTCTCTTGACCCTTGATAACTTTCTTTGCCCTGAAGCCTGCTCTGTCTGAAATAACGGCTAATATAGCTTTTTTAAAAAAGTGTGTGTGTGTGTGTGTGTGTGTGTGTGTGTGTATCCATCCATCTTGTTTTGGATCAAAAGTGTCTCCCAAAAGGCTTATGTGTTTGGAGATGGGATTTTTGGAAGGTGATTAGATCATGGGGGTGCTAACCTCATAAACAGATTAATAAAGCCAGTGGTATTAACAGCTGAATGTTAGCTGGGGCCTCATTAGAGGAAACTGGTAACCGACTCCAGGTGGGGTGGCTCTGAATGATTCATCTCTTCTTGAGTTCTTTCCTTTTACTTAGTATAAGAGAACAGCCATGAAGTGCCAAGAGACAAATAGTTCCACCATGATCTTCCTGCCCTGGAGCCAGCAGACCATGGACAGAAACCAGCTGCCAAAACAAACTTTTTAAGTTGTGTACATCAGGTACTTTGTCTCAGTAAGAGAAAGGTGAATCATCTATTAACTTTTAATCTATGTGTAAAATTAGCTTTAAACAGTTTCTATTGTAGGTATGTCATTATTTTTTGACTGAGACATATTTGTGAGGTACAATGTAGTTTTGATTCACGTATATATGGATGTCATGGTTTCTGGTACATTTTGACAATCTGTACAATTACACGATAGACATTTTAAATGCTTACCGCTGTAGCTGCTAACATATTCATTATTGTTTTTCACTCATTGCCCTTACTTTCTCATTTTGTTATCTCTTTTTTGTCTTTTGTGATTCTAATTGAGTCTTTCCCCCATTTTCTTTACTTTTTTCAGTATATTAAGTATTCTTTTAAACTTCTGTGAACATATTTTTTGTGCAAATTTTTTTAGCTGGTTGAAAATCTATGTGAAATAGAAGCAACATAATGGGACTCTAACTTTCTATCTTCTGAGTCCTTCATCTTCAAATGTTCCATCTATTTCTTTAGGATCTTTCTCTCTCTCTCATTACTTCATTTTTATAGAAACTACAATCTTACTGATAATGAGCATTAGCTTTTGTGTCAAAGAAAAACTTCTAATTTCATCTATTAATTTCAATAAGATTACATGAATTAATGCCAATATTTGCTTGGAAAATCTCTGAGCTTAGAATTATTTCATAATAAAAGTTTTGTTTTGAAAATTCTTGAGATTATGCAAATAGAAGTACACTGTTCAGCAAAAGTGCATACACACCCCGATACAAATGTTTAAGATTTTTTAAAAAATGCAACCCTAGAAAGATGTGTCAAAAATACTTAAAAACAGTATTAAATAAAACATCAGAGTGTCAAGAACCAGTGCTTCCATAATTAATGCTAGGTACAAAATAGCCATATGGGTGGTGGATGGCTGTAGTCTCAACACTAGGAGGCTGAGTCAGGAGGATGGCTGCAAGTCTGAGGTCAGTGGGCGTTCCATACTGAATTCAAGACAATCCTGAACTACCCAGTGAAACACTGTCTCTAAAATTAACAGAAAGCTATCTATGGTCATGGCTACTACACTGGACAACGTAGCACTAACACATATTTTTGTTTGTACCTGTTTGTTTCAGCTGTTCTATTCCAACAGTCTATGGGAAATAATATGTTTCAACAGCAAACTGTCTTAATTACTTATGTTTTATAATAGTTCTTGATGTCTTGCCTGGCAAGTCTCCTTAACTTAGTCTTCAAAATCATCTTGTCTACTATTTGCCACGTTCCACAGCTAGACAATAGTTACTTTGTCATGTGTCATACAAACTACTGAAATTTTTGTTTACTATAGTTATCCTACCTTGAACATAAACATATGGGTATTCTTTGCTTTTAATATTTATTGTAATTTTTCCATGAAGTATTGAAGTTTTAAAATTTTTATTTTAAAGTAACCTATTGCTTTATATCTGCTACAATTGGGTCTTTTTTAAAAATTCAATTTTAACTTGGTCACTACTAATTATAGGGATGAGATGAATGCACTTCTGTGTCTGGCTTTCAGAGGTGTATCGTTTTTACCTGATTAGGTTCCAAAGCCCAAACTGAACACCGCGCTGGGCGTGCTAAAGAAACCCCTCTTTGAGGACATGGCGCTGGAAAGTCTGAAGGGAACCGATGTGCGTCTGAGCAATGCACTGTCATGAAGTGCAGTATCTAGGAGGCCTATAGTATACGGTGTGCGAACCCCGCGGTCACCCCTGGCCCCCGGGGCTCCAGTGGACGCCCATGTCCTCCCGCCCGCGGGCCCGCAGGGCGACCCCGGCCTCGGGGCCGGGACGCTGCACAGCCCGCGAGGACGCCGGTCAGACCCATGACGGCCTCCTCGGCCCGGTTGTGCTCACAGAGCGTGCCTGACGGGCCTCCGGGTCTGCATCTGCGACTCCTACCCAAATGCTGCCCACCTGCCCCGGCCCAGGTACCTGAGACGCCAAGGGCGGCGAGAGCAGAAGCAGCACCTTCCCGGAGTCGGCTGGAGGAGGAGGAGGAGGAGGAGCGGCCTGCCACGGAGCCGCGCGGAGCCCCTGGCCAGAGCGGCCTCGGCCGCGGCAGTCAACGCGCCCCCTGCAGGTCGGAGGTCCGCACAGCGGCTCGGCTGGCTCGGAAGGAGACAAGAGTACCCAAACCAGAGGAAAAAGGCCACACGCCAAGGCTCGCAGATCTGAGCTCCGGAACATTCTGCGATTTTCACTCCTTTTCTACATATACGTCCTACGCCCTTTACGCTTTAAGGGCGAGGGCAGATGTATTATGTGCCATAAACAGCAATTAGCAGTTGTTAGCTGCCAGGCCGATCTAACAGAGAACCCAAACTGATCCTTTAGTGATGGTAACTAAAGGCTGGCTGCTAATATTCTAAAATACGACCCCCTTTGTAGAATTGTTTGATTTATTGTGACCTGTGTACAGTCAAAAGTAAAAATGTGAGGAGATTGTTTACTGCAGCCCACCAAGCCACCCTGGGGAGGCGTCTGTCTGTCCATCCAGGGTCATCTGCCCAGTCTAAATAGTTTGCTCTTGACAATGTCATGTAAGTGCTTAGGGTTGCTGCCAAAGTTGAAGAAATCTCTATCACATTTCTTTCACATGAGAATTATACAGCTTTAGGGAATTTTGCTTCTTTTATGTCTCGACTAATCACAAACATTACCCCTCAATTTGGTGACACATTAATCCACTTGTCCTTGAGGTCACTGATGGCTCCTTGTGGTCGTTGCTTTTCAACATCGTCGCTGAGGCCCATAAACTGTGTCAGACCAGGAAGGAATTGAAACCTTTCCGCATTGTGCTTGAACCACTCACTCTTCACCGGTTGGCTTATCAGACGGTCTGAGATCTGCTCATCACTTCTACTTACCTCTTCCTCTGCACCAAGTACCGCTTTCACTTTCACTCATTCTTCAGAAATTACCGACAGTGAGGACAGGGTTTTTTCTTCTGATGAGATTAAGGGAACGAACTACCTGCTGAGCCCATTTTCTGACTCTTCTATGTCAGCTACACCTGGGGACTCTGGTACAGCAGCCCAGGGATCCTCCTGGGGTTATCCTTACACGTCAGCAGTATCTGATACTGCTTGGGATGGATGAAGAATCACGAGAACACATCCCACTGAACCCAAAACGGTGTACCCCAACTTCTCTGCTTAGCTGAACCCTCAAGTGTAGCCAACAGTACGGCTGAAGGAGCGAAGAACACCCCAGGGCATCTAAGCAGGAAGAAGCAGCTGCTTTTAATCAAGGGTGATTAAAATACTTTCAGTTTGCAAAATTTACAAAAATATACAGTCACATGAAGATATTTGTGGGATCCTAGAAGGGCCTATATGAAGAACTGCTTACATTAGTTTCCTCTTGTCACTATAATAAGTGACCACAAGTTTATATTCACTGTAACAAACTACCACAAGTTTAGTGACTTCAAACGATAACAGTTATCTACCTTACAGCGCAGGAGGTCAGGAGTCCTAAGTCTTTTACTGGACTAAAATCGGTGTGGGCGTGGCCAGGTCTCTCTGGAGACTCTCAGAAGAAGGCGGGTCCTTACTTCTGTGGCTTCTGGAAGCCACTGAGGCCCCCGGCTTGTCGTCCCTTCCTCCATCTTCAAAGTTTCACCCTGGATTCTGCTTCCACTCTTGTATCTTCGCTGACATTGACTCCACTGCCTTATAAACAGCCTTGCGTTTACACTGGGCACTTTGGATAATCCAGGATAATTACCCATCTCCCAACCTTAAACCCATATGTAAAGCCCCACCTACCACATATGCTAACACGCCCCGAGGTTCTAGGGACACAGACATGGGTGTCTTTGAGGGATCCTGCTCTAGTCTTCAATAATGGCCTTGAAGCTTAAACTTCATTCTCTTCAGGAAAATTCCTCGTTGTTCTTATTCCAATAGTCTGTTTGGTCCCAAGTGACTGACTTGGGCCTGAGATTGATAGTAGGGAGGCATACATTTAATTGGAACTTGGATGAGAGTTACTAATGGAAAGAATAGCAATCCTCATAAAGCAAACAATTTGAGACCTAATTAGAATAAAAAGGAAACAATATCTTGGAATAGTGAGTCAGAGAATGGAGGAAAGAAAACATTTTCTCAGTGTAAAAGATTGTGTGTGTGTGTGTGTGTGTGTGTGTGTGTGTTTTGAGTGCTGAGAATTGAACCCAAGGCGTCAGTCACACCGAGTGAGCACTCTACTATTGAGCTATATCTTCATCTCTTCTAGAATTTTATTATGAACAAGTCTCACTAAATTGCCTGGCTAGCCTTGAACTTGCAGTCTTCCTGCCACAGCTTCCCAATTTAACTCACATGAATGTGCCACCACACTTGGGTAGAATTTTCACTTAGGAAGTTTTTTTTTTAAGTAGTCTTCTCTTTTAGGAAAAAAAAAATATATATATATATATATATACATATATATACATATATATATATACATATATATATATGTCTGTCAAAACAATCTAGAAGCTATTCTGATATGACTAGTTTCCTCTACAGAGATGTTGTGAGAATGAAAGCATAAAATTACATCACACTTGCAAGTAAGAGTAATGAATGTCCTCGTTTTTGAGCTTTTTCAGAGTATATGCTGTGTCTTTGTAGTACTAATGAATGACCAGGAGGGGGAGACATGGTCCGGAAAATACAACATTCAAGAATCTCAATTTTGGGGGCAACTGGTGAGTCAGATGTCTCCCCTCACAGGATGGGTTCCCAGCATAGCACCAAGCCACTGGACATGAAACAAGTAGCTCATATTTATCTACAAAGGTACTAGATTCACGCCAGTTCCTTAACATTTGTAAACATTTAAACAGGAAAAAAAAATGACACATGTCTGCGTGCCAGCCTTCATCTTTGCAAAACTATCTCAGGAAAAAATTGAAGCCTAAGAGAATAATATTTCCCTCCTGCACCCAGTTTAATCAGGAAGTGTTCAAGAAAAGGGCCTTCTCCCTTTGTTAAATGCAAGGTAAACATCTTAGATACAGAGTTTTTGGAGCTCTGTTGGAGCCCTCAGCAGAATAAAGAAGGTGGCTCTGCTGTGGCACCCACATGCGCCAGAACCACACAGATCTTCGCAAACAGAAGAAACAATGCACTTGACAGAAACAGAGTACCTCACCCCAACTGCCCTTCTCTCCAAAAGTTAAGTAAGTGATCTTTGCTAAAAGGATATCTTTCACAACGGTTTAAACGACTGCTGTGTAAATCCTTTAAGGGTGGCCACAGAATGCTGGGCTTAGGTAGAGCATGTAACAGGATGATGGATTTGCACCTTATATCTTGCACCAGAAGCCCTGGAAGTGAAAGTTGGGGGGGGGTGTTGGAGAACCAATGAAAAGCCATGTGCTGGTCTGTCACAGGAGTCTGGGAAGCCAGACATAGCTTGACCTCACTGAAGTAGCTGTTTCCTCTGTGGCTGCTACTGCTTCTAGGGTTCCCTACCAAGTGTCTGGGGTAGGCCTGGGACTCTGATGTTCACCAGAGCCAGTAGTCAAGAAGAGCTGGATATAGGGCAGAGGGAGTCGAGGATGAGCTGGAAACTGTCTGGTATCTTTATATCTGTTTATTACTCTGCGTGACTGTGAAAAGACCCTTAGAGAGTAATGACCATTCCCTTACTCCATCTTTGAGGCAGTTTTAAACTAGAGCCATTTAGAAAGAGGATTCTGGGAAATGTAGTTCCCACTTGTTTTAGCCACTTTTCTATTCCCTGGGACAAAATACTTGACACCACAACTAAAAAGAGGAAAGGTTTATCTGGGC
>PVIR01040272.1:0-13443 GCA_004026965.1 Petromus typicus | reverse complement strand
CTCTCCTTTTGGGGGTTTTGAAGGATCTGGAAGACTCAAGTGAGGTGCAAAGCAGAGCAGCTAAGCTGAAGCTAAGCTGAAGCTAAGCTGCTTCTGGGCATCCCAGGGAAGGACAGAGTAGCCTGGCTCCAGGGAGTTCAGGGCTTTAAAGTCAGCCAGGAAAAGAGAGAGAACAAAAGGAGGATGAGGGGGAGGAGAAGGGAGGGTGGTGAGGGGAGGGGAGGAGGAGAAGGAAGAGAGAAAAGGAAGAGGGAGATGTAGGAAGAGGAGGGAGGTGAGGGAGGAGGAAGGAGAAAAAAGGTGGACAGAGGAAGGAAAGGAGGATGGAGGAGGAGAAGGGAAGTCAGCATGACCAGGCCAGGCGTAGTGTTGCACGCCTGTAATGCCAGCACTCGGGAGGTTGAAGGTGGGTCGGGAGCCTGGAGGACGTGGGGTTCGGGCGGGGTAGGCTCCAATCAGAAAGGATCTGCAGATCCCAGAGTAAGCAACTTAGCCTCGGTCATTTGCTGGCCTGTGTCAACAACTTAGGTAACCGTGTCCTTATCACCACATCAGCACTACTCTGGAAACTGGTATAAATCTGTCCTGCCATGAGGGATGGTGTAGGTTAGGGGTGTGGTGGGTTTAAGCCCTGAGAACTACAGACATTGTAGAGCAGTTGCTGACAATAGTGTAGCTAAGCAGCCACAGATTTCAGATTTTTCGTTACTTTTCAGGCTGCCTGTATCTCCGGTGAACCTCACCAGCCGGAAGTGGTAGCAAGACAACTGGCATAGTGCAGCGAAGACTGCACTAAGAGGGGACCAGTCCATGGCAGAGTTAAGAGCCAGCTTGGCAAAGAGCTAAAACAAAAGGTACATGTTGTTTATAAATCATGTCCAGAGAAAAATATATGCCAAGATAACAGCTCACCCACATGGACTGAAAAACTTGGCGTCTGAAGAGAGTGAACTGCTTCCATACAGGAAGGCCTGGCTGATGGTGAGACAAAATATAGCAATGAGCTGTACCCAGTAGAGACCGTAAAGGTGAAGAAGAGCAGCAAAGAAATGGGCAAGGGGGCAGAGCCTGCTCCTGGGACTTCAGGCCTAAGTGCTGGAGCTCGAAGCAGTCCAAATCTAAGTCAGAGCTTGAGGTGGAGTCAGCAATGAAGGAACCAGTCCATAGGGCTAGAGATTACACTCAGACAGTCTGGCTCATGATGGCAGCATGATCTAGAGGGACTCCGGGGATTACCAGAGACCCCGAGTACACAGACTTGGTGCAGATCATAAGCAAACTGCACACAGACAGTCTGTCTGATGGAGGCTGTTGCCCAGTGGGGGTGGGAGATTGAGGCTCCTAGGGCAGCTGGAACTGACCAGACACTGGGAGCCAAGAGGCAAGTCCAGCACTGGGAGCAAGACAAAGGCCAGCCAGGGAGGCAGCTGCAGCACAGTTGTGAGAGAGCCGAAGGGACAGAGAAAAGGCAGCTGGAGTTTGGGCTATAAAGGTGCAGGAGCTGAGCACACTGAGAACAGCCAAATGAGATGCTGCGAATTTAAAGACAATTAAACCCTGTTCAGCAGTTCAAGAGAGAAAGACTCCCCAGAGGAAATAAACAGTCCAGACCAGGCCATTAACTTGCAGGACTATAGGGCTTATGATGAGAATGACTTGTACATATTTAGTTTTGATGAGGGGCAGGGCAGAGGTGCTCCGTGAAGGGGACTGCTGGAGGACGGGGCGGGGGGGCAGAACGGGAGACTCAGTGTCAAAATCTCTTTTGCCTTTGTAACGTATTGCTAAGCCCTGGGAAAAGTCCGACATATCCTTGGAAATGTGATATAAAACAGACAGATGTTGGGCCAGGGACTTATTGATTGGGCTTTGTGGTTCTGGTATCTGTCTTGCAAGCAGTGTCCCGAGTTCAATCCCCTGTGCCACATACCAAATGTCTGGCAGGTATGGTGGCTCATGCCTGTAATCCCAGCACTCGGGAGGCAGAGTCAGGAGGATTGCTGTGAATTCAAGGCCAGCCCAAGCTACGTAGTGAGCTCAGGGGCAGCCTGACCTACAAAGCCCGAGACCCTGTCTAAGGGAAAAAAAAAAAGACAGACAGATGGTGGCATTTTGTAGCACAAGTCTGCAGATTAATTAGGAATAATTATAGTTCTTACTCTTTTATTGACCCACAACAGAATGAGAGGAGCAGAGAGCACTATCCGGCTAGAACAGTGGGCCGGTGGGGAGCAAGCCCCAGGGCCCAGGGTTTCTATCGTGGACCTAGTCAATTCCAGGAGTTATTGCCAGTAGGAGTGTGAGGGCTGGTTTGCAGCAAGGCCATCAGCCCCTTGTCACACAATGTCTGGGGCTCTTAAATGACTATGGAAGGGATCAACAGGCAGCTGGACATCAGGCTGTCAAGTGGCAGCAATGGCGGATTTATCAGTAGCCCCCAGGGTTTGAGAACTGGGATAAAGAGTGAGGAAGAAAAAGTTGTGAAAGTTATCATTTCCATCACTCTCCTCTAGGAGGACACAGCGGCATCCTGAGGAAGCCCCGAGGAAAGATTCTTTAACTCATCCAAACTTCTTTAAACTAGGAGTGGACAGTGAGAATAGAACAGAAAGTGCCACTCTAAGAACTGGAAGTGCAGAGGGACAGGGCTGTCCTCTCACCCACCACCTGCCTGGCACATACTTGGAGAGATCTGTCTCCATGTTCTCAAAGCAAACGTGACTGAGAGGCCTTCAAGAGACACTGCACATGTGTTAGCCTTCTTCACCTGAGTGGAGTCGAAGGAGTCTCCATTCCATTGCCTCCTGCCGCTGGGTAGCTGTATCCCTCACAGCCAGATGGGTCCTCCCAGAACTGCACCTGAGGGATGTGTTGAATGACCTGACCCCAAGTTGGATCAGAACAGCTGCCCTCGGGAGGTGCTATGAGGATGGGGATGTTCTCTCTGCACTCTCACACATGGAGCTACTGATCATGGAAATGTGGCTGGTGTGTTGAGTGTATAATTTTACTTATTTGGTTTAAACAAGGAGACACATCAGTGTAGTGGCTACCACATTGGATAGCACAGACTTAGAGATGCAAAGAAAAGGAAGACATGATCCCTTCCCTGGCATTGCATTGAAGAGGAATTCACTGGCCCATTCTAATTATTAATTTATGCAGGATCCCTGTACACATATATCAGGGTCAACCACTGCCTGAGACTGAGGGGATACTGATGCTGTGAAAGCATCATCCAGGCCCTCAGAGGGACCTCCACCAGGGCCACATGTACGCAAAGGTGACAAGCAGAGCTCTGCAAATACTTCCTAGATGCATTCACGTGGCAGGAGTTGTGATGATCAGGCACACAATGCTGTCAGGATCCCACCCAGTCAGTACTCATCCCAGGCACAGGGGCCACATCCTGCTGAGCACCACTCAGAAGGGACCAAAGCATGCTGGACTACCTCAGGTGCTGATGTTGAACTGAAAGTGTTGACTTGAGCCCTCAGAATCTACCACCCACCCCATGGCCAACCTCCTACCAAGAACCCACTTCACTTGGAAAATGTGTTGACCCAGTTGTCTTTTCACATTGCAACATAGGCCCAAACTTGGTTGTACTACGAAGAAAGTTACAAGACCAACAGTCCCCCCTCAAGTGACCCTCTTGTCTCTGTTCATTTTATAGTGTTTCTTGCCCAGGACACAGAAACCAGGACCAGGCAAAATGATGGGAGGCAGATTTCTCACGACAAACATGTTATTACCTATTCTTCAAAATCAGACCTGCATTGAGTCAGAAGGTAAATGGCATTCAGTCCTTGGGCTCACTGCAAAGGAAGGACCTGTACTCCATGCCTAAGGCACACTGTGGAACATGTACTCTGGGGCCTCTCACAGAAAAGTCTTGTGACCATTTGCCTTATTTAATTTCCTCATTGCTGAGACAAAATTACCCAACACCCAAAGGAGAAAGTTAAAGGAGGAAGGGTTTATTTAGCTGAGTGTTTGTAGAGGTTTCAGTGCAACGCAGGGTCCATGGCAGACAGGCATTGCAGAGGAGAAACGGTTCATGGTGGGCAGAAGGTAGCAAAGCAAGTGAAAGACCTTAGCAGCTTCTTTTTTTCCTTTTTCTACTCTATCTAGGCTCCTGGGGTTTGGAGTGGTGCCACACCATTCAGTGATGGGCTAGCAATCACAGACCTTTATTCCCAGAAGCACACACTCTAAATTCAACTACCTCTGAAAAAACCCCACCTATGATTATATGAGGCTTTGGAGGGACACCTAGACATAAGCCACAACACTATTGATATGCCATGGCCAATCAAGTGCCAACAGTCCCCCCTCAAGTGACCCTCTTGTCTCTGTTCATTTTATAGTGTTTCTTGCCCAGGACACAGAAACCAGGACCAGGCAAAATGATGGGAGGCAGATTTCTCATGACAAACATGTTATTACCTATTCTTCAAAATCAGACCTGCATTGAGTCAGAAGGTAAATGGCATTCAGTCCATATACAGAAACCTAATCACAGGTCAGATTCATAATTAAATGCAGTTGCTAGTGGGTGACTAACAAGGATTATGGAAAACAGCTTCATTCTTTAGAGCCCTGTGGACATCCTTGGGTTCTGATGAGATTTTTATATAAAAGGATAGGATCTTTATATAAAAGTAAAAAAATAAGTGGCATAGGCACAAAAAGGTAGTGTTGGATGCTGGCAGGGATATATGTGCAATGTAGGGCTGAAGATCAGCTGAGGTGATGAAGGCTCTACTATATTTAACACTCAAATCCCATGAACCCTTCTATGTGAGAAGCCATTCCCATGGGGTAATGCTGGTTATTTGCTACTTCTCCCTGTTGACTTTAACCCCACTGACCTCTAGTCTATCAGCCGCTGGAAGGACCTCCTCCCAGCCTCTCATATAGAGGAAGCTCATTGGTATGGCCATCATTGCTCCATTTCATTTTATAATGGCAGTCACTTTACCACCAGATTAAGGAGAGCTAAATCTGTAATCCCTTGGTTATGTGTTCCTGTCCCTCCAAGAAGACCCCTTGAGTCTTTCCATATGTATTTTAAGTGCAAATAGTCTCTTCCTTGACTGATGAGAGCTGATACAGGTGTCACCCTTCAGAGATAGAGGTAGAATCTCCAGTGTGATCAAGATCCCAAGGTACTGGAAGCTTGGTCCACTGCTTTAACCTTGTCTTCAGTGGCAAACGTGTCTTCCATTGCCATTGCCAGGTCATCTACTGTACTTTGATTTACCGACTGTCAATTTTGTAGTTATATCTGACTTTTCTAGGGAAGGCATTGAGGTAGAGGTTTCCTATGGTTTTGGTAGAGGTTTGATTGAACGGCATGTGACGGGGCAACTGCTGCAGCCTATCTGGGTACCAGAGGTATTAGAAGTGACTGGTCACCAAAGCCCTATTGGTATTTCCCATAGCTGCCCGTGTTGACACAGGGGCTCCAGTGTTGGTGTCAGTAGCCTGGCTACTTGCCGGCCTCTCAAACAACTTGTGATGTGTCTTCTACTCTTGTTCTTTAAGTTCATGGTTGATGCCCTCTTTGGTCCAAGCAAACTCAAGGAGGGCCTCCTGGGAACAGGCTTGACATCAGTTTGTATTTCGCATTTAAATTTAACCTCTTAAAGCTCAATTATGCATTGTAGAATGCTTCTCTTAAAGCAGAATAAGAGGAGTCAGTATTCATCCCTAACTGGGTATGGTGGCACATGCTTGTAACCCCAGCACTTGGGAGGCTGAGGCAGGAGGAGTTCAAGGCCAGCCCAGGCTACATAGTGAGATCCAATCTCAAAAAAACAAAACAAAACAAAACCCCAACCCCTCCCCTCAAAAAAGTAGTCACTTCTACTAGTATACTGTGATATACAGAGGCTATTCCAAGGCCAGATGTCTTTTGGTCAGAGACAATGTTGTGTGGAATTCCATGATGATAGAGAGGCATTCTGTGAGGCCATAGATGTGGCCCACAAAGATTGGTATGTGATCGAATATGTTCAATATAAAAGGGAGCAGTTCTTTGGCAGTTCTTTTGTAATCTTAAAAACAAGTTCAGTAATTCAGGTTTCAAGGTAGAGTGGACCACAGCTCCTTCTAATCACTTAGCTAAAGAAACTACCTAAGAGGAATCACTTAAAATATTGAGAGGCTGGGAAGGAAAGTTTTCAATCAAAAATAAAATTGCTAGCAATTCTGACCTCTGAGCGGAGACACCGGCTGTAGGTAACACATAGCTAAAGGAAGTACTCCAAATTGCTCCTTGGCCTTTAGAGGAGCCATCAGTGAGATAAGTGGGAGCATCTCGTAATGGTTGAAATGGAGTAACTTTCGGAAAAATAAATTCATGTCGTGTAAAAAACTGAAACAGAGAATCACTAGGATGGTGATGATCTATCTGTCCTAAGAAATCTGCAAAGGCTACTTGGCAATAATATAAGGCGGTTTGCAGCAGTGATTGCATTTGAACCTTATCAATTGGGATAATAATAAAATGAAGATCAATTTCAAATAACTGTCGAGTCCGGTTACATCCTAAAGAAACTACTTTTGCAATTTGCTCTAGATATAACTGTAGAGATTTTACTAACTGGTTAGATAAAAACAGCCATTCCATGGGAAAGACTTGTTTTTCATAGCATTGTCCTATTAAACCTGTAGGTGAATGGGAGGTGTTAAGTACAAATAAACAAATTGAATAGTTAGGGTTAATTGTGGGGTCCCCTGGGGCTAAACAATGCCGGATCCATAAAGGAAGTGCAAGGCGGCAGGTACACAGCGGCCCCCTCTGGGCCACAGTGATTAAAGGAAAACAGAGAGACAGAGACTGCCCCCTATAAGGCTGGTTTGGGGTGGTTGAGAACAAGGAAGTGGGGCTGTATATAAGTGCTGAGAGTGCTGGCAATAAAGGCTTCTCCACCATTTTGTCTCCACGTGATGACTCCTGCCCATGGTTCATTGCCAGATGAGAGGCCCTCGGAAACAGGACCTGACAACTGGAGGTCCCAACTGAAATCTGGCATCATAAGGACTTGCCACTGGGCCACCCCGGGCTGGCACAGTAAGTAGGGGTGTATTGAATTCAGAATCGTCTCGCTATGGGGTCCTCCCACTCTAGACAGGTTATGGAGCGGCAGGTCTGCCTCCTCCTACAACAAAATGGCACTGCTATTAAGGCAGAGAGTGCCTCGCTACTGGTAGAGACTGTCCATTGTTTCAGTCCTTGGTTTCAGCACAGCAGAAGCCTTATGTTGTCTGACTGGGACCATGTCGAAAATGATCTCCAAAAGGCTCTTAGAGATGAATCAGATTCTTTCCCCGTGGCTGCCTTCTCCCTCTGGAGGCTGGTACGCGATGCGCTTTTGACTAACCAGGAAAAAGTGAAAGAGGCCCTCGAGGATAGTGAGAGGACCCTCCAAGATGTCCAAGAGGAAGTCACCCAAAAGTCGCTTCAGGATTTAGATTTAGAGCAGGGGGAAAAACTGGAAGTACAAATGGGAAAGATTGAAAGAGATATTTGCTCCGGGAAAGATCGCGAAGACGCCGCAGAGGTCTTCTCCATGAAGTTCACAGTTCAGACCCGGACAGCGGTACAAGGGGGGAAGAGTGATTTACAGACTCACACCTACAATGAAGACTTAGACAGTGAAACAGAGGAGAATAGGCTAGAGCAAGAGATAGAGAAACTAGAGGAGCAGCTACAGGTTGCGCGTTTAGAAGAGGCTGCTAGGGAGACCAGAAATAAGCTGAAAGATCTTAAACAGAGGCATCTAGATGAGATGCACGATCAGCATTTTCAAAAGGCACGCCTAAGATGGCGCCCAGAGCCTATTGCCCCTCCCTGCCCGGCTTCCTGTGTACAAGAAGGTGCCTCGGGTGTCCAATTTCAGGGCTGCTAAGGCTGATAATGCCCCAGCCTACAGCTCCAAACAGCTAGAATGTTTCTTTAGTGAGTGAGGCATTAAACACAAATTTGGCATTCCTTATAACCCCACTGGGCAGGGAATTGTAAAAAGGGCCAACCAAACTTTAAAAAACTACTTAGAGAAGCAACAAGGGGGGCCTCTGTCTTTACCTCAGTCTCCTTCTAATCAACTCCACTGAGTGCTTTTGACACTCAACTATTTGACAACAGATAACTCGGGAAATGCTGGAATGTAAAGCCACGGGTAGATTTAAACCTTCCTGTGGTCATATGGAAAGATATTTTAACAGGCACATGGAAAGGCCCTGACCCCATGCTGGTGGCCAGCAGGGGCTCTGTTTGTGTTTATCCAACAGATGCTGATGCTCCTGTTTGGGTTCCTTCTCGTTTTGTGCGTCCCGTTCGCACGCCCAGAGAGTGAGACAAAATGGGCGTTTGTCCAAAACCCATCGATTCTTCAGCCAGCGGGGATTGACGTCCTCTTCTTCCCCTCCATCTTCACAACCAATGCAAACGTGGGCAAGGCCATCATCCCTTTTGATGGCACGCTGACCAGTACCACAGAGGCCTTCTGATTGGCCCACACTTTGGCTGTGCTGATTGGCACACTGATTGGCTCTGCTTTGCCATTGCCCGCCTTAATTTTTCAGCAAGTAACCCCTGCATTCCACTCACGCCCTATTCTTTCTTCATAATTCAACAACCAACAGCTACATGTTGTATGTCAGGCCCTCGTGGCGATGGAAGCTGGAGACCCCTCCTCCCACATTTGGCTCAGTATGATGGCCAGGTAGTCAAAGACGGGTAAGAAGGAGATGCAGCACTAGCAACCTAAGACAGGGGTATCCGCTGGCACTGCTGGTACACTTGATGACAGGTAAGCAGTGAAGTGCATCGTTCTCAACCTAAGACAGGCACTCGTCGAGCCATTTGGCGTCTAAAGAAGAAGGGGGGAGATGTGGGGTCCCCTGGGGCTAAACAATGCCAGCTCCATAAAGGAAGTGCAATGCGGTACCATAAAGGAAGTGTAAGGCAGCACGTACACAGCGGACCCCTCAGTGGGCCCCTCTGGGCCACAGTGATTAAGGGAAAATAGAGAGACAGAGACTGCCCCCTATAAGGCTGGTTTGGGGTGGTTGAGAACAAGGAAGTGGGGCTGTATATAAATGCTGAGAGTGCTGGCAAAAAAGGCTTCTCCACCATTTTATCTCCACGTGATGACTCCTGCCTATGGTTCAATGCCAGATGAGAAGCCCTCGGAAACAGGACACAACAGTTAATGTGAAAAACTTGTTGGTTATGTATGGCTTCTTCTATTAGTTGTAACTCCTTTTGTGTCTCTGGAGTAGTTAATTTTTGAGAGGAATTAAGATTAGAATCTTTCTGTAATATTTCATACAAATTCCATAATTGAAAAGTCAGTAACCCTATTTTAGGCCTAATCCACTTAATGTCACCTAATATTTTTTGAAAATAATTCAGTGTTTTTAATTTGCCTATTCCAGATTGTATATTTTGTGACTTGACAGATCACTCTGATAGCAAAGCAGCCAGGTAAGTATAAGGCATGGATAGTTGGAACTTTTGAGGTACAATGCACAGTCCAAAGCATAAGTCCTTCTTTGCAATAGCAAAGGCCTGAAAAAGGAGCTGTAGAGAGCTTGTAGAGACTAATATCTCATCCACACAATGTGTTAAATATACAGCACATAAATCTTGAAATAAACCCCCTTTGCTGTACTTTTTGGGAATAATAAAGACAGGTATATTACAAGGGCTCATAGATGGCTCTAAATGCCCTTTAAGATGTTTTGATATAAGTAGCTCTAAAATAGTTAGGTTTTTTTGTGGTAGGGGCCATTGATTAACCCAAATGGGATCACTTGATTTGCATTGCAAAGGCAAAGCTGCTTTGGGTGGAGAAACTTTAATAGCCCCAACTAAAAACCTTTGATCATATCCAATTCCAAAATGGTTGTACTTTTGTGGCTGTTTTACACACTGCATTCTGCCCTGCTTGCCTAACCAGTTTCCTGGTTCATATCGCATTTTATACATCATTTGTTCAACTACTGAAGTTTTAGGGGGGAAAGTAGTTACTACAGCTTTCCACCTTTCCAATAAGTCTCTTACCCATAAATTTACAGATATGGGAGCTATGTAAGGACAAATGTGTCCCAATTGACCATCAGATCCTTCATAAGGTAAAGGTAGGGAGCTTTGTAGAGCTTGTTGAGGGTCACCAAGGCCTACCAATAACATTTTAACTTGTTTTGTATCTAAAACTGGGGAACCATAAGGATGAGGATACGATGGATACATTCATGCCTGTTTCTATTAACCCTGTCAATAACTTGTCGTTCAACTTAATTTCACACATAGATCGGTGTGGCAAGCCGATCTAAGATGGCGCCGGGCACTGGGCCAAGGGGCATAGGCCTCTGCCTCTGAGTAAAAAACAAGTTGCTTCATTAACCTTATTTGGAAGAGTCTAGGCTGTGTTGGGGGCGTGCCGAACCAGGGTATATAAAGGAGCTAACGCGGAAATAAAGGGAGAAGAATTCTAGGCTTGCACCTCCAGCAGTGTGTTGTGTTCTTCCTTGCGGGACAAGAGAGACATGACAGATCGGTTTTTGGAAATCTTTTGGGTGAAATAAACCTGTTTTTGAGAAATTTCTGGCTGAAGATCTTGAGAATTTTTAAGGCTAACATTATTTAATTTTGGTTTAGGCAAGAGCAACAATTCTGCAATATAATCTCCTTGTTCAATTACCCAAAGTCCTGTAGAACTAACAGAAACACACAATTCAGAGTTGTAATCAGAATCAATAACTGCAGGAATAACAGTAATGCCTTTCAAAGTCTGAAAGAGATTTCCAATCATCAAACCAATTGTTCCAGGTGGTGGCGGGCCGTAAATTCTTGTTGGAACAGATACAGGAGTCTTACCTCCCAGCAGGTGAATTCTCTGAGAAGCAGAAAGATCTAATACTGAGCTCCTGAGTGTTCCCCTGATGAGGGAAGAACTATACCTCTGGACACCCATGCCATCTGGTCTTGTACTTATGCAGGGGTTTGAACTGGGTATAGCTGGCTCAGAGGGAGTGGAGTCCACTGGCCTTGATCTCCTATTGTTTCCTGAACCTGGGGAAGGGTGTGATTTTTGTTTCCCTGGCAATAATTTGCCATCCTTATCATATTTAGAATGACAAGCCTTAGCCCAGTGAATGCCTTTTTGGCAGCGAGGGCAAGGGCTGGGCGGTAACTTACTCTCTTTGGATGCCTGACTTGGTTTCAGGTCAGCTTGTAAAGCTGCTTTGATTTTACAGTTTTTTCTGAGATGTCCCATTTTTCCACAATTAAAACACTTAATGCACTACCTGCACCACATAAATGTTGGGAGATGGCTTGAACCATTAGGGCAGTATTGTATGAAGGAGACCGAATATTTTGACATGCCTTAATATATACTCCAAGATCATTAGAAGAGCGTACAGGATTTATCGCCTGTTTACAATCCAGATTAGCATTCTCATAGGCTAGTTGTAAAGTCAAAATGTTCGCGGCCTGGGAATTAGATATCTATCTCCTAATAATTTGTTGAAATCAGGCTACAAAATGTGTGAAAGCTTCCATTGGCCCTTGTATGATTTGAGTAAAAGATTGCATCGGCGCACCGTCGACTGGCACAGAGGTCCAAGCCCACCGCATGAGGTTCTCTAGCTGGCAAAAGAGTAGTGCTGGGCAATCAGCTTGCCTGTGTAAATCTGAATATTTGCCTGTACCAGATAGCATATCACAACTAACCTCTTTGACCTGAGCATCTCCCACGGCATTTTTTTTGAGCCTGCTCTCTAATTAAGGAACGTAGTTCCACCTCAAAATGGAGATGCAGAGCAGGGGACAGGCACTTTTTGCAAGATAAAAGATATCATGCGGAACCAGAGAATAAGTCTGAAGTACACTGTCTAGCAAACCCAATGTATAGGGGCTTTGTACACCATTAGTCAGCACACTTTGCCTGAGCTCTTTTAGGATATTAAAATCAAATGAGCTATGAACACACATATCCACCCCTGGGTTGTCAGGGTCAGGTAGAAGAGAGATAGGAAAACATAAAGGGTCTTCAATTGCCTTGTGTGCTGAAACTGGCTTTTGTAGAGTATAGCAGTAGGGAGTGGCCCTAGGAGTGGGCTTTAAGAGGGGAGCAACAAGACCTTTGTGTGGCACCTGAGGAGGCTGTGGGGCTAGTGATTTAGGCTTTCCCTCAGATGAGGCTGAAACAGCCTGTTGCAACTGTGGGGCCAAAGCTGCAGTAAGATGAAAGCAAATGGGTGAAGAAGATGAACATGGGGAAGCATGACCAGAAGGGCAAATGGAGGGAGGGGTAGTCACAGTCTCCTGAACTGACTGAGAGAATTTGAGAGCAGAGTAGACTAAGGCCCAAGTGGTTAATGTTTGAGGGGAAAGGCGATCCCCTCTTTGCCTGGCTTCACGAAGAATGGTTCCTACCTGCTCCCATGTTGCTTAAGTAGTTGTCCCCTCCTTGGGAAAAGATGGAACGTATTTTTCTATATCTTTTAGCAATTCTATCACATCTCTTTTTGGTATTAAATATGCTGCTTTTTTTAACAGTGACTTAAGCAATTTGACAAAGTTACACTGATCTGATGACAGCGAATGATCCATATTTTAAACTCAGCAATAAGAGAAGATTACTCCCAGCTGAACACACTTACTAGTAGTGTCCTGTGTCTGCATCTGGAATCATCCTGGGAGACCCCGTGTGCTGTATCTTGTATTCCGAGTTTGTCTCACAGGTGAATTTATCAGTAGATACGATTTAAATCCAAGTTGGGCGCCAAATATAGTAAACAGGGGAAGGGAACGTAACTTTTAAGTTCTAGTCTCCTGTGAGTTCATGGCACACAGCAAAGTAATTAATAATTAGGCAGAAATGAGACTTAGAGAAAACTGAGCTTGGGTCTGATCCATGCTACTCTGGGTGGCAAGGACTCCGGACCCCAGCCTACCACACCTTTTATTATCTACATTCCAAAATACCCAGAAAGGCAGGGCCACACCAACAATAGTCCTAGAGAAGTTATGTAGATGAGGATTCCTCAGGCCAAGGCTGATGTCAGCAATAGTCCTTGAGAAGGGGGAGATCCGTGCAGTTCTGCCCTGAAGCATCACAGCATGTGGGACCATTGAGTCCCTGTTGCTACCAGAGATGAAGAGTCAAGTCCAAAGTCCTGGTCAATTTTGACCTTGCAATTTCCAAACAGGGTGGTTCCCAATACTCCAGTGTCACTTTAACCAATGGTGACTCATGCTGTCACAGTGAGCCCCTTGGACAGAGGAGTATTATGTCGCGTCCAACCTCTTGTCCACTCTGTCAAGACTCAAAGAAAAGACCATAGGTCTTTTACCTTTAGAGGCCTTTCCCTGATAAAGCTCTTGGTGGGAGAACCAAGACTTGCACCCGGATATCCATG
>PVIR01040271.1:0-13445 GCA_004026965.1 Petromus typicus | reverse complement strand
TCTTTCTATTCATTAACTTTCCCTGTGGCTAGCATGTAGTTGTCTCCCGCCCAGCGGCGTGGTTTGGCTCTGCTCAGCGCTCTGTGCACAGCTGCTGGGGAAATGACGATGACCTTGTGAAGAGAGCTTGGCACCTCTACCCGAGACTGGCAGAAGAGCAGAGGTGGCTCAGAAATTAGAAGATTCTTTCTAAAGCCTTATGCCCTCGTAGGAATGTGTAACAGTGGCGACTTCGTGAAATGAGAGCCCCCTCCTCACAGGGTGCTGTTGGCCTGATGTGTTCAAATGCATTCCTTTGCTTAAAGAGCATATGCAGCAAATTCTCCTTACCTCTGAAACTCTGTAAATATATATATATATATATATATATATATATATATATATATATATATATATATATGTTTTAACCCCCCCCCCCCGTTATGTGCTAGGTTTTAGTTCTGAGCCGAAGACATCTGTAGGGAGCGAGGATATCAGAAGGGAAGGTGGCTGTTCCTGACACCAGCCAGTCACCCTTGTGCCTGAATGCAGAGCTGTCTCTGGCTAGAAGTTAGTTTGCATTTCTCAGCTCTGGTGCTGAAATGTTGAACAAGATTTCTGAAGTCTGCAAATGTCAGTGCTAAACACAGCCACATAGCAGTATTGGCTCTGTCCAGCTCAAGTGGCTGCGTGACTCTGCCAGGCTCAGAGCGGACTTGGTCTTGGACATCCTCCGGGGGCAGCCGCAGAAGCAGTGGGTGCTGTGGAGAAAGGCAGCAGGGCCCGTGCGCTGAGGGGCCTGGGCAGAGCGGAGGAGCCGCGGAGGAGCCCGGGAGGCAGCTCAAGGTAGCTGTCTGCTCCTGACCCCCGGTCTGTATGCTCGAAGGCCCTAATGGCCTGTGGTTGATTTGTAGTGTACAGTCTGGGTCTATGTCTCACAAAGTCAGATGGTGACATCAAGGGCCAAGGCGACGGAAGGAGCATTTGGTGGAAGACAGAAATAACTCTCAGTGGTCCAGAGGAGAACTGAAAGGGGCCGTCATGGGAACTCTTTGTCTAGGGGTTTTTATACCAAAAAATTCCCAGGGCTCAGACTACTCTGAGTCAAACTAAGGCCAACCTAGAGGTCTAGAACCCGCTTAAACTGGAATAGGACAATGAAGAGTCAGGCTCTGTGGCAAGCTATGCCTGCAGTTGCCTCTCGACCACTGTCCTGTCTAAGTGATTCACAAAAAACCAAAGAAAACGCTGCTCCAGGCAGGTGGGAGCAGCCGCTGTCACCGCCGGCACCTCCCTGTTCTGTGCCCTGGCTCCCGCTAACTCCGACCTCGGCCCCTGCTCACCTGGCACGGGCTGGCCGCCTGCTCCGCGCGGGCCCCCCGAACTGCCTGCTCTCTGCCTGACCTGCCTGTGTGCAGCACAGCGGGCTGGTTTCCTTTCTCTTCTTGCTCAGCCGGTTTCAGGAGCGTGGCCTGGGTTGTCCCTGGACGCTAGGGCTCAGGAATCAGGCACTGAGCTCGAATGTCGGAAACGTGGCCCGACTCTGCCTTGAGAAGGCTACAGCAGTGGGAGCACCCGGGACGTTAGAAGCGAAGAACTTGGATATGACGTGGTGTCATAGGAAGTGCCGGGCAACAAAGACTTCCCGAGAGGAGCTTTGGCCGGCCAGGCCAACAGAGGCCATATGGCAATGCCTCAAGCTCGAACACAATGAAACCGGAGCACAGGCGGCCCGGAGGGCTGGCTCTGACCCTGTCAACGCCGCCTCCACACCGGAAGCTCGCTCAGACGTTCAAATGGTCTCTGAAGAGGAGGCCTTGGCATCTACTGCTGCCCGCGGTGTCGCCTCCGTCTGTGATAACCAACACGGTGTTTGTCAGAACCTCACAGTCGCCTGCGGGTGCGGCGCTGTTGAGGGAGCGGGAAGCAGTGTCACGAGGAGTCTGCCCTCCGAGAGCTCTTGTGTGGTGCGGCAGTGAGAAGCTGAGGAACTCAACGCAGTTTAAAGCAGTGGGTACTGCTGTATGCTAGGGACACCAGGCATGTGCTGAGGCCACGGGGCACAGCGAGGGGCGCTCACAGTGCGCTGCTGCCTGAGGCCATGGGTGTGAAGGTGGCCAGGTCCATGTTGGACGCCCGGGTCCACGTTGGATGCCCGGGCAGGTTGTGCCTCGTGTTCAGTTGGGTTTGGGTGACAAGCAGTTTTTCTGACTGGCCTGTGACAGGAGGCGTGAGTGTGATGTCAGAAGGGCCCACTGCCGGACTCTGAGGGGCCTGGCTGAGCACTGTCCCAAGTGCATGGCCAGTGTCCCTGCTCACAGGCTGGGCCGTTTGCATCGGGGACGCTCAGCTCCCGTTTGCAGATGGCTGTGGCCTGCCCACATCTCAGCAGTGTGGAGAGAGGGAGAGGGGAGAAGGGGCCGTGGGGGGGGGGCCTGCACAGCCAGTGTGGCCGTGACCCTGGCTTCCCTCCGCAGCGGCCAGCCTCCCAGGACAGTCAAGCATGTCCATGTGGGAGTTTGTGGGACATGTGGCTTATCGGCCTGTCGTCACCCACAGGTGCTTGAGCGGGAGACTTGCTGAGAGGCTGCTGGGGCTGAGCTCTGCTTGAATTCTGCCGTGTGCCGGTGGGAGGACAGTGTCCTTGCACACAGCCCAGCAGAGCTGGTGCCCCGATCGCCCTGTCCCTCCTCCGTCTCGGCCAGCCCTCACTCAGCGGCTCGGGTCTTGGTCTATAATAGAACCTCCGGTTTCTCGTGACTGTTATTTTCAGGAGGCGTCTTCACACAGTTGTTCCTGCTGGTCTGCTACGAGCTAGTTTTCTTCATTTTTATTTGGAATTGACCATGACAACTTAGATTAGTCAACTTTCTGTTTTATGAGTCTTAACACTGTACCGTGTCCAGTCTCCTTCGCACCTGGGTTTCTTCACTGGTTGGTTTCAAGCAATAAAGTCATCAGCATTAGGCTGTGGCTCAGTTACAACCAAGAGCAACGGCAGCGGCCTCCACAGCCCGGGCCCCGCGGGGCGCGCTGACCGCACCGCGCAGTCGCCGTCCGCGTGGCATCCACAGCACCTTTCCTCTCTGGGGGTTATTGTTAATACTAAGAGTTGATTATCAGGTTGCGTCTTTCTTCTAAGATTTTCTGTTTTACTTGGTATCACTAAGATTCACTCGTGTTACTGTGCGCTCTTGGAGTTTTTTCCCTACTGTAGGGTTTCCATGCAGTGTCCCGATGTCCGCTTCCCGGGTGTGACAGTTTATCCACCTGCCAGGGGCACAGGGCGTCTTCCTGTGGAGTTGCCGCTGGTGTAGATTTCCTAAAGTACACGCGGAGTGAAACATTCAGCGGGGAACGAGCCCTGCGCCCACATGTCCGTGCCCAAGCTCGTGTGTGAAGTCCTGACCACCAGTGAGGGGCCTTGGACGTGGACTGGTCGCTCATAGAAACCCCGAGAGCCGCCTACCCCTCTGCCATGTGAGGGCGGCACAGGCGGGGCCGGTGCCCAGGGCACAGCCCCATCAGTGCCCTCTGCTGGCTTCCACGTCTCGCTCCACAAGAAAGTGCGAGAGAGGAAAGCCGCTGACCAGCCCCAAGCGAGTGTGCTGCTGGAGCCGCTGGAACACCCCGAGAGAAGCCAGAGCCATTTCCTGGGGCTCTGCCCACCTCAGGTTCCCTGTGGACCTGCGTCCTCCGAGACCCAGACACGCTGCACCATCAGGGTCTGTGCGCCGTGGCGGAGGAAGTCACTGCCAGCTCACGTGGCTGAGCCCCTCTCTCCGCCACTCCTGAAGGGGAGCAGCATTTCACACCTGCCTGGCATGCACTCTTCTCCTTATGAAATGCACGGGCGGAAAAAGTTTTAGAAAAGGTGAAACTAAGACTTTCCACATTTTGTACACAAAATCAACTTGAGAGATTAAACTCTATTTTCTTTCTTTTTTTTTTTTTTTTTTGAGACAAGGTCTTGCTTTGTAGTTCAGGCTGGTCCTGAACTCAGCCTCAAACTCAGCAGTCCTCCTGCGTGTGCCTCCTGAGTGCTGGGATTACAGGCGTGAGCCACCATGCCTGGCACTGTGGTGTGTGGTGCTGATTGCTGGCGGGTGAGAGTCTCCACACCCGGCATTGTGGTATGTGGTTACCGGGACTGAACCCTGGCACTTGCAAGGCAGGTGCTGGAACCACTGAGCTAAATTCCCAGCCTGAGAGATTAAGCTCTTAAATACAAAGGATGAAGTTTATGCTTATATTAGAATATATGAGTGAGTATAATTTAGACTGTTGTGTAGATTTCTTAAAGCAGACACAAAAACTGTGTAAGGCACTGACAAATTTGACCACGTTAAAATTAAGAAGTTTTATTCATCAAAAGACACATTCCAAACAGTGAAGTTTGAAAAAGGCTGAAAGAATTTAAAATATAAACCATCAACAAATGATGTCAAAGTGTTATTAATACCAAGAAGACCTTTATGCCACTTTCAAAGACCTTAAATAGCCCATAGTCCAGGTGTGGCAGCACAAGCCTGTACCCCAGTGGACCAGGAGGCCGAGGCAGGATAATCACAAGTCTGAACCTGGCCAGAGTAATTTAGTGACTTTTTGAGATCTTCTCTCAAGAATAAAAAATAAAAAAGGGCTTGAGACATAGCTCAGTGTAAAGGCCCTGGGCTCAATCTCCAGCACCACCAGAAAAAAAAAAAAGAAAAGTAAAAGCCATGGAGATCTATTTCTTTTCTGTGTCATTATATACAACTGAAAATTAGATACAGTAGGGAATATGAATGATTGGAATATGAATTTTGGTTTTAAAGGCTTTGGTTTAACCACCACTGTAGCAATTCCTAATTGTGTGATTTCTAAAAAGTTTCCATATACTAAGACCCAGCACTGTCCAGCAGGAGTGTCACTGTGCCGCCTCGGGTGAGTGGACGAGTCCCACCGGTGGACTGTCATCTGCCCTGCGGTGAGGCATCGTGTGGGCTGCGTCATCTGCAGGCCAGGCAGCTGCTCAGGACAGAGTTGGCGTGGGGCTGCTGGACTGCTCGGTTCCCCTCCAAGTCACGCGGAGACGGAGCCCTCGCCGTGGCGAGGCAGAGGGTGCAGTGTTTTGGGGACCAATCAGAGCCCTCTGAAAACCCCTCAGGTGTGGGGCACCGAGCAAGAAGGCCCTCAACACCTGCCTGTGCTTCTCGGGCGTGGCCCTCGACCCTCCAGAGTGGGAGGGAATCATGCCCACTGTCTGTCATTGCTCAGCGTGCAGCGTGTTGCCGGGCAGTGCTTTGGACGAGGACAGTCCCGGATGGGGCAGGACTCAGGTTGTCTGCCAGGGGGACCGAGCTCTTCCTGTGAGAGGAAAATGGGCCGGAAAGAGCGTGCTGATGGTTGCACACACTCGTGAATGTCCCAAACTACTGGATTAAATGATTTAAACCAGAAAATTTATGGTGAATGAATTAGACCTCAATTTAAAACAATTCCTCTCTGCCACATACATTACCTGACAGACTTTCCATAGCATTCACTGTGAAATGATCTCTAGAATAGGAGTAAAAGAATGAGGGTGGCTGTCCCTGGGACACGAGCTGCCGCGTATTGGCTGCCTGCAGGAGGCGTCCCGATCCAGATGTTTCTGACACTTTTCTTGCGAGACCCGTGGAGTCATCTTAGAGGAATGATCCCTGCATTGCACTCAAGGAAACTGAGGTTTCCTTGTGCCCAGGAGGGAACCACCCACTGGCCTGAGAGTGAACCAAGCACGTTATAGCTCTGAAGTCTACCTTTTCTGCCCTCCCATGTCACCCTGATGCTGAAGACGTCAGAGCACCCAAAGCGTTTCACACTCACCGGGGAGATGTTCACACAAAGCTCCCCACATGGCGACAGAACTTTTGGCTTAAGTGCCAGAGTCTGTTTTATAATACGCTGCTGCTGCTGCTGGTGGTTTGTCCCTGAAGCCTCTGAATTTCCATTCAAATATAGTGCAAGAAATGGATTAATTTATGGCATGGCAGCAACACCAAGCCACACACTTGACGTCAGCCCCGTGAACATCGCTGTAAGCAGTGTTCGAAATGCCCCTCAGGGTTCTCTGCAGCATCTCTCATAACAGCGAATAGCTCTGAGCCACGACTGTGACGAAAATACCTAACTGTAAAACCCAAGTGAGCAGCTCCCCGCAGGCCAGATCTCGGACAGACCCCGCAGCGTTTCCTGCTGTTTACTTGATCTGGCAGTCAGGCCAAGGCAGAGAGCTCAGGAGGACAGCTTCTCTCCTGAGCTGGTTCTCACCCTCGGGAGTCCTAGGGACAACTCGCCCTCAGGGTGCCACGCTTCGAGCCCACAGCTTTCACTGGAAAGCCACGCCAAGCCACAGCGTTTGATGGAAGCTCTGACGAGCCGCGTCCACCAGGCAGGACAGGCTGCTTGACCCCGCGGAGAGGGAGGCTGGCCGTGAAGCTGCGGAGGCCCTGGGCGCAGCCTTGCACGTGGGCCACCTTCCTCTACTTGGCATGTGGCCCGGTCTAGGGTGATTGTGGAGCATGAAGGGAGGACACGGGACCGTGGAGTGCGCTGGTTCTCTTCCACGACGTCCGGAGTCACGTCCTGAAGAACTGTTCCGCCGCACAGTCCAAGCTACTTCCGCTGATTAGTCTGATGATGAGTCTCCTGGCTCATTAGTCCTGATTATTACTGCGGGTCCAGGGGACCCGCCGTCCTGTCGCCCATCCCCCTCTTCTGTGGAGGGAGGGCGACGGCGAGTGACGCTCGTTGCCCACACCGCTGGGCTCTCCGGGGCCCTGTCGGTCACTGAGACGAGCACCGTGGTCTCCGGGCTCTGCGGCCCAGGCCGCGAGAGGCAGAGGCTGGTGGTGGGGACAGGCAGTTGGCACAGTGGCCATGCGGCGCTGGAGGGAGGGGGATGCCTGCGACTGTGCCCCGACCCGGGCAGGGTGACGGAGCCTTCAGCACCAGACTCCCAGGGACGCTCCCGCCCCCACGAGGGTCAGTCCTTCCGTCCGGACTCCCTCAGGACGGCCAGTGGGCGAGGCCAGCGCCCCTGGGGTGCCAGGCCTCGGCGGAGCCATGCTTCCCACACAGCCCAGATGCACACTGCTCTCCCGCCGTCTGTCTGTCCACCTCCGCGTCTTCGATCTCCCATGACTTAGTGGCGTCGCTCTCACCCCTCACCCACCCGGCAGGAGCCCTCGCTGCAGACCTCAGTGCAGTCGTTTGGGCCTGAGCAGCCACGCTCCCAACCTCTCTCCCTGGGGGCGTCGTGAGAGGAGCACCACGGAGGTTGCTCCTTGCCCCACGCCCTCAGTGCAGAGCCCCGAGGCCTGCTGCTTCCTCTGGGCCTCGCCGCCGGCAAGTTCCCTGGCTGGTCGGGCGGCCGCGGGCCTTCTCAGTCCGTGAGTCTGCTGGGCCCTGGGCTCCTCGTCCTGCTACGGGCCGCCTGCCCGCCTGCCCGTCTGCCCAGCCGTGCGGTGGCCTTCCCGACTTCCCGACACGCGTGCTCAGGCCGTCAGAACCCCGCCCACGCTGCTGTTCTCGGGTCTGCGTTCTGCTGCGTGCTTTGACATGTCCGGGTGACTTGTCCCGGGCGTCGCTTGCTGCCTCCTCACCGGACAGGAACTGTGCATTTCGCTCACTAATGGGGCCACGTGCCCGCAATGCATTTGCGGAATGAATGAAGGAATGAAGCAAAGTGCTGTATTTTTTCTCTTTCTTCCATGTTTTGGTGTCACACTGATGGATTTTTGGCTGAATTCTTTTTTATTTATAAAAGTGTGCTAAAATCGCAAGGAGCAGGCAACACCCGCAAATATTCAGCTTTATTTAAGCACGCTCCCAAGAGCTACTGACTCAGGAGGCATGCTATTACAGATGGACGTTTTACACAGCATAAAAATGCTGCACTTTCTAGGCTATAATTACCCATTTTCTAAGCACTCACTGGCAAAGGGACATCGCAGGGGAGCACGTTCGATGACGGGGCAGGCTGGAAGCAACGATGCATCAAGGGAGAAACATGATTAGATGTGTTTCTCAAATCCCTTCTGCCCGTCTTTTGAAACCAGCACTCTAATCTCCCAGTTCCATCTAAACTTGTTTAAGTTTTGAGAAAGGCAAATCCTCTTTCTTTCTATACTTTTTGGAATATCCTAATAAAGAAAAACAGTGTTTGTGAGTACCGTCACAGGCTACAGTCGGCTCGACTGTCACCCTTTTGTCCCGTGAGCCCTTGAAGCCCTGGGGTGTCTGGGTGGATGTCACGCATCCTCCAGCAGGAGCTGGTGAACTATAACTGCACAGAGTCAGGCATCTAATTCAGCTTTGAAATAAAGCTTTATTGAAACACAGTGGTGCTTATTTGCCTCTGTATTATTTATGGCTGCTCTTTGACAAGGTGCATCAAGCAGTTACAACAGATCACACCTCACAGAGCCTGAACTATGTGCTGTTAGCTGTGTAGGGCTGTGTGCACCTATAACACAAGCTCTTGGGGAGGCTGAAGCAGGAGGATACTGAGGGGGAGCCCAGTCTGGGTAAATTAAAGACTTAGTGAGAACTTGTCTCAAAATTTAAAAAGTAAAATAAAACATAAAAGGCTGGAGAAGAGCCATGACCATCCAGCAGTCAGTAAAGTCTTGACTCTACCTTATTATATGAGAAGTTTGTTGACGTCTGCTCTTAGAATCAACTTTGTCTTTCTTCAGATTCTCTTTCAAGAATTCTTTTTTTTTTTTACAAAAGTCTGGATTCATTTTTCCAGAGCATTTTGAAAGCATTTGACTTTTTACTTTTGCTTCACAAAAGTGTGGCGGACACTCTGAAAACCTGAGAGAGGACCTGCAGGCCGAGCCAGTGAGGCTGGTCCCTGCTCTGCACCGGGGCCTCTGGGGCTTGCTCCGTGGTGCAGTTAGCAGCCAAGTTTCAGGCTGAGGCATTGACACAACTTGGTGGTTCTGCACAAAACCACAAGGAATTTCCATTTATACCCCACAGCATAAGGGAAAGCTCTATTTTAGAACGTTTAAGATTTTTTTGGCCTCTGAGAAAAGAAGGGAACAGAAGGGAAAGAAAAGAAAAGAAATAGAGGAGCAACACGATGCGGAGGCAAGACCTTCACCCCTTCATGTCGCACGGTGTACTGTTCCCAGAGTGGCACATCCAGACCACACCTGTGCCTCGACACTGTCCCCCCCCAGCCTCCTCCTTCTCCCCTCTAGTGGTCCCCCTGCGGCTTCCTGGTCCTCTCTGCCCTGCGCCGTCAGAGTCCACCTGTGAGGGAAGCACTTGAAGTTCGATTTTCTGAATCTGGCTTATTTCCAGTGCTGTCCGTTCCCGTGAATGACATGCGTCCACCTTCTTCCTGACTGGCTAATAGCCCCTTTGGCGCATGCTCTGAATTCTCTTCATCGTCTCTTCTGTGTGCCCAGGCTATTCGTGTAATTGGACTGTGATGAACTGTGCTGTGATGAGCTTGTGTGCAGGTGTCTCGGCAGTGAGCTGGCTTCAGTCCCGTAAGGAGCACACCAGCAGCAGAAGAGCTGAGTTACATAGTTGCTCTGCTTTTCACAGAAACTCCAGACTCATGTCCAAGTGCTTGCACTGACTCAGTCCCAGGGACAGTCAAGGGTCCCTCCCTGCCCTGCGCCCTCTCCAGCCCTCACTGGCTTTTGTTCCCTTATTTACTGATAACTATTTTTTGTGTTCTTAATGGTAGTCATCTGACTGTCTCAGTGTAGTTTTTATTTGCATTTCCATGATGCTAAAGATGTCAAACATTTTATCATATGATTATTGACTGTTTTTTCTTCTTCGAGAGCTGTCTGCCCTTCATTGATTGGGTTGTTTTTGGTATTAAGTTTTAGAAAGTTTTTTATATACTCTAGACATTAATCCTCCACCTGATAATCATCTCATGAAGCTGTTTTCCATCCTGCATCCTCTCTTCACTCTGTCAGCTGTTTCTCTGGATGTGCAGGAGGTTTTTAGTTGGATGTGATCCCATTGGCCGGCTCTTGCTATTATGCCTGAAGCTATTGGAGCCCTATCAGGAACACGTTGCTAGCGCCTCTATTTCCAAAAGTTTCTTCTGTGTTTTCTTCGAGTGGCTCAAAGATTTTGGTCTTACATTTTGGTCTTTGACCCACTTTGAGTTGATGTTGCCTGGGTGAGACTTGGGGGTCCAGTTTCAGTCTTCTACATGTGGAGACCCAGAGTCCCCAGCACGATATTAAAGAGCCGTCTTTCCTCCCCATGCAGTTTTGGATGCCTCTTTGTAGTCAGGTGGCTGTGGCTCTGGAGTGTACTTTAAAACTGGATTGGTCGAAGCCTTTTGCTAGGCTTGGTTTGGCTATTCTGGATTTGGGGGTTGCTTTTCTAGCTCTGTGGAAGATGACACTGAGGCAGATTGCCTCATCGGTCACTGTCGGTGCTGTGGCCATTTTAACAGTATTGATTCTGCTGATCTGTGAATGTGGGAATCTTTCCTTCTTCTAATGTCTTCTTTTTTTTGTGTTCTGTAATTTTCATTGGTGAAATTATTACCTATTGTTTTAAAAACCATTGTGAATGGAATTATTCTCCTGATACATGAATACATGAAGGTATATTATTGGTATATAGCAGAGCTACTGGCTTATGTATGCCGACTTTGTACCATGATATTTTGCTGAACCTAGATTTAAAAGTCTTCTGGTTGAGTCTTTTGGCTGTTCTGGTTGTAGGATCACATCTTCTGCGAGCAGCGATAGTTGGATTTCTTTGTATCTCTTCTATTCTGTTTTAGTCAGAATGTCAAGCACTGTATTACCCAAGTGTGGTGAGATGAGCAGCTTCGTCTTGTTCCTTGTTTGGGGAGAGATGCATCTAGTTCTCCTTTGGGTGTGATTCTGGCTGTGGTCTTTATTGTTATGTAGAGATATGGTTGTCAGTGTGTTGAGATGAGACCCTTGCTACACCTCACTTCTTCAGACTTCTTGCCATGGTGTTGAATTTTGGCAAAGGCTTCTCCAGCATCTATTGAGAAGACTGTGTATTTATCCCCATTTGTGAGGTGTATTTTGTTTATTGATTTGTGCCCTGAACTCTGTATTGCTGAAATGAAGCCCACTTGGCCTTGGTGACTGACCCTCTTACAGGTATTTATTGAGGAATTCTGCATCTGTCTTCATTACGGGTAACAGTTTCATTTTTTTATGTCCTGATCCAGTGAGGGGTCGGGGTGGGTGCAGGCCAGACGCAGGTCTTACTGACTGGGCCTTTGCCCGGCAGCTGTCCTCTGCCCTGACCGCAGGCCTGCGTGACCGCCTCCTCTGTCTGGGGCTCAGCTTTCCCCACAGTCCGGTGGCCCACACAGCACCTGCCTGTGCGCCTCTTCCTGAGATGCCACGTGGGGCCTGGCACCCTCTTCCATGCGGTGCCTACCTCCCTGTCTGGCTCAGTCCTCCCTCCCCTCCTGCCAAGACTCATGGTGTCTCTTGCCTGGACCTTTGTCCCACCCTTGGCTGGCTGAGCCAGCTCCAGCGACGCTTCTGACTTTTCACGGCACTCGTGTGAGTGCTCACTGCTGCTGCTATTTTCCATCTCTTCCTTTAGGTTTATTCACAGAACAAAGACCATGACCATCTTTATATCCTGTGCCAAATAAGCTCAGCGGCAAATAAATAAGAATGGGCTCAATCAAAAAGCAACAGTAGCCGCTGGCTCTCCAGTGTGAAGCGCTTTCTTATAGGTGATGGGCTATATAATTCAGTTCTTCACCCCCAAATCCAAGTGTAAAATACCCCGAGCAGGAGCCTTCGGAGCCACTGCCCAGCTGGTCCAGACATGTCGCAGAGCTGCAGGGGCCGGCCCGTCTCCACCCCCCTTCCTGTCCTCTTTCTCCTTTTCCTGTTTCAGTGTATGTGACACCAGTGCCCTGGACACATACAGCCGGGCGCCCATTCAGTAAGTCCCGTGGCTTCTTCCTGACAAGATACCTCCGGTCCACCCCTTCCACCACCGACTTGCTTGTGTTTGTGGCAACCGCCTACCTCCTGGCCTAATTTTATGATAGCAACTCCAGAGCGATCTCTCTTCCACTCAGACCCCCAGGACTATTCATCCCCGCCCCTGGCTCTGCCCCAAGTACCCTAACCATGCCTGCAATATCGGAGGTATTAAATATTTGTTGAATAAATACATGAATACCAAGAAATAATTTGTAATATTGTTTGATCATCTAATAAGTCTATAATATGACTGTACCATATTTTTATGTAGTCATGCTCTTATCATCAGAACATTCCAGAAATACTTTGCTGCCAAAGATAATCTCTTTTTATCTATTAATAAATGGATCATGAAATAATCACTTGTTCTTGGCTGGTCACAGTGGGTAGGGAGCCGTTTCTTCGGGTTTGAAGGGAGTAAGGGAATACAGTCAAAGACTTTTCATAAGCTCTTGCCAGCTGGGTGTG
The DNA here is from genome assembly GCA_004026965.1 of Petromus typicus. NCBI lineage: Eukaryota > Metazoa > Chordata > Mammalia > Rodentia > Petromuridae > Petromus > Petromus typicus. The sequence goes on along the minus strand of PVIR01040271.1, from coordinate 993 downwards.
GCAGTTCGCTCCTGCAGTCCTAGTGCTCAGGAGGCTGAGGTAGAAGAAGGTTGTGAGTTTGAGGCTTTATTGCATAGGGAGACCTTGTCTGAAGAAACAGCTAATCAAACAGAATGTCACTGATTGCGCATGCATGTTTGTGAGTGTGAGTGTGTGTGTGTGAGAGAGTGTGTATGTGAGTGCGTGCGTGTGTGTACGTGTCTGTGTGTGAGTGTGTATGTGAGTGCATGTGTGAGTGTGTGTGTATGTCTGTGTGTGTGTATGTGAGTGCATGTGTGAGTGTGTGTGTCTGTGAATTTCAGCTGTTTCCCTTTCTGACCTTTTCCTCAAGAGCCTTGCACTGGGTGTGGTTTTGTGAACTCTGGGGTCGATTTCATAGCAGGAGCCCTGGGTGAAGGATTCCTGCCTGGAGTGTGAGGCGAGCGCAGCCCCAGGGGCAGGACTGTCTGCGTTGCTGGGTTGCGGGTGCAGCTGTGAGGACGGGCCTCCCTGCTGTCTCTCCGCAAACCCTGGGGGGCCCGAGCCACTGGTCTGGCCTGTGCAGAGCAAGGGCAGGGAGTGGGTCTCCGAGCCCGAGCTGCCCAGCCCTGCTGTCCGAGGGCTGTGCTGGGCAGAAGTGACAGCATCGAGCCGTGCAGCTCCAATGCGCCTGCCCGGCAGTGTCTGTGACTGAGCTGCTGCTGCGACTCACGCAGAAGTCCTGAGCTGGACGCGTCCGGCTCAGGCAGTGAAAGGCCCCCCTGCAGCTGGGCTGCAGAGCTCCGGAGCCGGACACGTCCGGCTTGGGCAGTGACAGGCCCTCCTGCAGCCGGGCTGCAGAGCTCCGGAGCCGGACACGTCGGCTCGGGCAGTGAAAGGCCCTCCTGCAGCCGGGCTGCAGAGCTCCGGAGCCGGACACGTCGGCTCGGGCAGTGAAAGGCCCTCCTGCAGCCGGGCTGCAGAGCTCCGGAGCCGGACACGTCGGCTCGGGCAGTGAAAGGCCCTCCTGCAGCC
>PVIR01040270.1:0-13442 GCA_004026965.1 Petromus typicus | reverse complement strand
TGTTATGTGGTTACCGGGGAATCGAACCCCGGTCCTTGCGCTTGTAAGACAGGCGCCGGAACCACTGAGCTAACTCCCCGGCCCCTGAAGTAAACTTTTTTTGTAGACTGCTATTTGCATTTTAATTGTAGTTCAATAAGAATTTGTTTCTGTCGATCACTTTTAGATTTTGTATTCCAAAAAAATGATATTGAAAAACTCTTTGCTTTCTTTTAAAAACTCAAAAATATTAAAAATTCAAAACTTTACTTTTTTATATTTTCCCATTAAGTACTCATTGTTCACTATAACAAAACTCATAAAATTAAACTAATTCCTCAATAGAAATATCCTAAAGAATAAAAGTAAGGATTATACAGCCCAGGTTTCTGGGCTTTTATGATAGAATTGGTGTTATTCCTAATAAGGCTAACATTTCAGCCACATTTGGCCTTCCTTTTCCTTTGTTGGAGGGACGGGTTTAGTGTATTTGGCTCAGAAATATGATTTGCTAGATAGTGGGTAGCTCCATATTCTTGGAATTCCAAACTAACCTCCTTCTAGTATGCTATGAAAGGCATGAAATGATCATCTTTCAGATGAATAGTAGATACCCTAAACATTTACCAAGCAAAGTTGCTCCTCTAGGGTTCCACTCAGATCCCAATGAAAGCTTTCTTTTCATCAATTCCACTGATGAGCTGCAGCTTATTACTGGATACACAAGCCATTTCCTACCTGTGACAATACTATCTATCAAGTAATCAGTCATCCCAAAGAAGGAGGACAGGACGGTCACTATTAAAGAGACTACGTTGATCTGTTACACTTTAATAGATTCAAAGATACTGTGTGGGACCAAAACTGCTTACTAAAAAGAGCTTCAAGCTAGACAGCCATAGTTACCTGAAAGAACACTGCTCTCTCATTTCCCACACAGTTGGCTGCTCACACAATGACCTGGTTGGATGTATGCCACTCCTATCCTACATGCCCACAGGCTTAGTGGATTTGAGGAATAACACGAAGTATAGAATCAGTTTAGCAGCAGAGCAGAATTTTACCTTCAATGAAAATAATGTGTAGTCAAGCCGGGGATTTAGCTCAGTGGTGCCACGTCTGTCTGACAAGTGCAAGGCCCTGAGTTTGATTCCCAGTACAAAAAAGGAAAGGAAAATGTATAGGATATTATATAGGTTAGATGGATACTGTGGGAAGCTTGAGCCATGTTTGTGTTACTGTGCCCTAGAAGTCTGCTTGGCAGGCAAAGAACCCTAAAAGCAAGGAAGAGGGATAAGAGGGCAAGAGCCAGTTGAGGAAGCTCAGAGGCCAACATGGAGCCATGACTGCTTCTGCTGGGAACTCTTATAGGTAGGCCTCTTCTAGAACCCCCTTTGTAGAACACTATATATTTCCTATCCAACTCATAACTAGGCCTACCAAAGAGTTACCATCAACAAAGGGCTATGGTAATACTAGTTAAGTTAAAGAAATCTCTACCATCTTTCCCTTCCCCTCTCCCAATTCTCAAAATTTTACAGGTGAGAGAAGTGAGAGGACATCAGAATTAAGAAAACAGACAGTATTCCCTATCTTCACCTCCAGATCTTAAGATCAAAGTCTAGCAGCAACTGAAAGAGCGAGGGATGAAAAAGGTGAAAACAAGCACTTTGAACAGTAAACTTTTAAATGGGGAATACTTTTTTAGAATTTTATTAGTATTAATAGAAACAAGGCTTATGTATATAGGGGATGGAGGTTGTGGGGGGTATAGGACTAGGAAAAAATGAGAATCAAGTCATGTTATACACTGGTACAAATTGTCCATGTTGAGTGTGATCATGATATGTATATAAAATGTACCTATTTCACAATAAAAAAATGTAAACAAATTTTATTAGTATTGTGGAAAGGAACCTTTTTCCACTGTTGGTGGGAATACAGACTGGTATAACCACTACGGAGATTCCTTATGAAAACTAGGACTTAAGATCCCATTTGACCCTCCTATTCCCCTGCTAGGTAAATATGTGAAAAAATTAAAAGAATCATACCACACCAACATATGTACACCCATGTTTATAGAAATTCAATATGTAATAGCTAAATCTTGGAAACAGCTCAAATTTCCAACAACAGGAAGAATGATAAATTTGAGTCATTTATACTCAAATGGATGTATCTTGAAGACATACTCGTAAAATAAATAGGACACAGATGTGTAAATACTGTATCATTTCTCTGGTATGAGAAACTGGAGGCGTAAATGAGCTCTAAAATGTATGATAGGTATTGTGAAATAAGAAGAAAATGTTCAAAAGGAAAAGGGAAAAGGGGGTAAGTGAAAGTAAAGAAGAGAAAGAAAAAATTTGAGAGTTAAAAAAAAGAAAACAAAGCTTATGTATATAGTGGATGGGTGGTTGTAGGGAGGGCCAAGGATGGGAAAAATTGAGAATCAAGGTATGTCAGGTACTGGTACAAACTCAAAGTTGAATGTGATCATAATGTATATATAAAATGTATCAATAAAATCAATTTTTAAAAAAATTATTAGTATTTTAATTGTAAAAGTTTAAGGCATGCAGTGTGGTAATCAGGCTGTAATAATCAAATCAGAATAGTTAGCATTTTGAACCCCATAAACATTTTTGATTGACCTGTAGTCAATGCACATATTTATAATGTACAATGTGATATTTCAAAGGATAGATACAATATGCACTGACCAAATAAAGGTAATTAACATTTCCATCTCATTATTACTTTGTTTGGAGACTTGTGTTCCTATATTGTAGTTATTTATAAATGTATAAAAAGTTACTGTTAACTAAATACTCCACTGTTCTGTAAAACACTGGAACTTATTATTTTACTGAGGTGTATTTTGCTACACTTTATCCCGCCTCCCTTTATTTCCCCAACTTCTCCCTTCCACACTTACAGTAATCGCTATTACACATTCTGATCACCTTTTTAAAACATGCACATATGACAGAGAGTATAGGATATTTGTCCTTTAGTGTACAATTTATTTCATCTAACATAGTTAATGTCCCAGCTTTCCCACCTTCTGGGCATACATTTTAGGGAAGTGATATTAGCACAACTTAGAGACATCTGCATGTCAGTGTTAACTGCTGCACTAGTAACCAAGGCAAAGATATGGACTCATACTAAATGCTCATTAATGAATAAATAGATAATGTGTTACATATACAGAATACAGTATTATCAAGCTATAAAATATACTTTATCATTTGCATAAAATTTATGGAGTTGGATAGGCATTTTATGCCCGAAAATGGCTAGAAAAGTATATCATCTACTTGTTTCTAATCAGAAGGAGTTTAGACTATTAATTAAAATGCCTACACAAGGCAAGGCCTTCTTAGACATCTGATTTTTTACTGAATTAACCTTAAACTATAGTACAAGGGACAATATTGCCACAGGAACCTAAGGCTTCCACCAGATCAATGAGAAGTTCTTCTAACAATTCTAACTAGATGCACTTGTTAGGTCTGGAATTCTCAGTGCTTTCCAGTTAGATATGGGTGTATAACATGTATCTGGGGTTAATCAGGACATCATCAACCCACAGTGCTGGTTATAATATCCAGTACTATACTCATAGTGCAACCAATTCCACAACTGAAAAAATATGTACCTGGCTCTTCCCACCAGTACCCAGTCTCTGAGGACAGGTCTGAGAAAAGTTATCTGGTATCAAAAGAATGGCTGTCATCAAGAAATCAAAGAATTACATATATTGGTGAGGCTGGAAGTAAAAAGAACTCTTCCACAGGTTAGCAGAAATGTAAACCAGTACAACCATTATGGAAATCAGTATGGCGATTTCTAAAACAACTAAAACTAGAAATTCCATTTTATCCAGATATTCACTTTCTGGGTATCTTCCTGAAAATGTTAAATACATCTTATTACAGTGATACATGCATAACCATTTTTATAGCAACAAGACTCCAACCAGCTAAATTGTAGAAGTGGCCTATATGTCTATCAACAGATGAATGGATACAGCCAATGTGGTATTTACATGCTGTAGAGGACTACTCTTCTACTAAAGATAGTCTTGAGTCATTAGTATGAAAATGGATGTATCATGAGACAATATTAAGTGAAATTTTAAATCAAACACAAATGCTTAAATATCACAAGGTTTCTCTTACAAGAGAAATTCAAAGCATAAATAAAGAGCAAAATAAAAGGTAGATAATAGGAAATAGGGAAACAGGTCTTTTTCAAATGGTAAGGGAATCAAGAGATGATGGAAAGGAAGAGAGTAAGGGGCAGAAGAGAGTAAACAAAAGAGTTGAGATGTGTTATGTACACGAACCAACTTCCCACAAAGAACGTGATCATTATGTACCACAAACGTACTAATAAAAATAACTGAAATAATAACATCAATTATATGATCAATAAAAATTATGAATGATTAAAGAAGGGAAAATGTAATGTCCACCAGCAGATACCAGGCCTTCTTCATCTGTACAATAACACAAAATTTTTATCAGTTGACAAATTGACATATTTCAGCCCTGTTTAATTTATTTCAAGAGGTTCCAATAGAATAGTGAGGAAGGCTTTGAGAGCTCCAGTAAACCACCTTTGTCTGGAGGGAAATGTTCACAAAGGAGGGCCTGGAATGGATCAGGGATGATGTGGAAAGGTGTGGTTGGAACAGGGCCCCAGTGACCCTTCAAGAGTTCCCTTTATTCGTATCTACATTTGACTTCCACTTTCCTTCCTGAGTTTTCTCATCCTTCCCTAGGCTTTAGTCACCAAGGGTGGGGCATGAGAAGCTAAGTGAAACAGGAGTTTCCCTAATAGTGCCAAAGAATTTCAGTTTCTACCTGAAAATGAAATGAGTAATCTCCAGGAACCTAAGGACCAATTTTTAAATACCTAAAACAATGAGAACTTCTTATAATTACTCTCCCCACCCACAAGTGTCTGCACGGTACCTCCTGCCATGGATTCAGTTCAGATTGCCCTGAAGCTTTTCTAACATATCCTTGTTTGAAGCAGCACTGCATGTCTTTGTTCCCTGTAATCATTTCTACAAAATAATTAAGCTAGAACATTTTGTAATGAAAAGAATGGTCTTAGAAGATTGCTGAACTTAGATCTCAAGTCCTTGAACATTAATAACTCTTTCTAAAATATAGCCCATACCTGGGGGTATTGGAGCACGGAATGTACAGGGCATGGGATAAAGACTTAGGGTAATGCATGCAGACAAGACAGTCATTCACAGCCAGAAAATTACACCCATGTGCAGCAGCATGCTGAGTACTGTAACAGTGTGATTTTAGCTAAACAACTTGCCTTAGGATGTATTAAAGCATGTTTCCTGGCCCCAGGAAGACATGTTGACCCTGGACTATCATTTTAAAAATGAACTTTCTTGATTTGGAATAACTTTAGATTTACAGGAAAATTACAGAGATAATATGGAACATTCTTCTCTGCCCCTCATCGCTTGCTCTAACTGCCCATTATAATGGTGCATTTGCTATAGTTAACGACACATTCCTAAAGTTGGATTTCACTAGTTTTCCCACTGATGTTCCTTGTGTTTGAGAATTTAATCTACATTTCAATTAATCATCACGTTTCCTTCATCTCCTCTGGTCTGTAAGAGCTTCCTATCATGTCTTTTGTTTTTCATAACCTTGAAAGCAGTTCCACAGTTTTTAGTAGTCATTGTTATGATCTGAATTTATTTTTATTTTCCAGTACTAGGGAGTGTGGGGATTCCCACATGCTAGTTGAGTGCTCTTCCACTGACCTACACACTTAGCCCTTTTTATATTTAGTTTAAGAAATTGTCTCACTCTGCCTCTCAAGCTACTCTTGACCTTGTGACCCTCTTGCCTCAGTCTTTGGCGTAGCTGGGATTACAGGTACATGTCATCACACCCCATTTAGTCTGGATCTTAAATGTCTTCCACGGTCTATGTTTTCAAGGCTTAGATCCCAGCCCACAGGTCTACTGAGAGGAGGTGTCCAGTGGGAGGAAGTTAAGTCATTAGAGGCATGCCTTGAAGGATGGATTAGGACCCTGGCTTTTTCCTGTCCTCTTTGCTTCCTGGACACCATGAAATGGGCATGTCTTCTCTGCCACAGGCCCCTTGCCATGAGTTGTGCTTTCACATAAGCCCAAATTGACAGGGCCAAGTGAACACAGACTAAAATCCTTGAACATTAATAACTCTTTCTAAAATATAGCCCATACTTGGGGGGGATTAGAGCACGGAATCTCTGCTAAACTCTGAGCCAAAGTAGATCTTTTCTCCTTTTAAGTTGATTTTTCTCAGGCATTTTGGCACAAAAATGGAAGGCAAATTAACAAAGTCACACATTTTGAAGAATGTCTTTCCATTTTGATTTCTCTGTGATTTTCTTATAAATAGAATTTGGTTTTGGGGGAAAATACACAGAAGTTAAGTGCCTTCTAAGCATATCATGCATGATTCACCATTTATAATGCTAACCTTGATCACCCAAAGTACTGCTTGTCAAGTTCCTCCCTTTCTATACTCTGTTCTTGGAAAGCAGACCTTTAGATTCAACAGAGGTAGAGAATAAGCTCTACTTCCTGGAGGAAAGAATATCTACATATATAATTTGAATTCTTCTGTACTACTGATTTATCTCTATTCACACTTATTTTTTTTCATTTATTTGTGTTATTATGCACTTGTGTTTATTCAGGCTTTGGATTATAATCCAGTACTACACTATTTATTTTGTCACTTTGACTATTCAGTTCTGGCCATTAAAGGGTTGGTGCCTGAGTCTCATTGACATGCTCATGTTCTTGGTTGTTGTTTTATAACTGCCTTACTTTCTGGTAATACTGTATTCCCCACTCTACAATCAGTCAACTCCTCGAAGAGTTTTGATTACTTACATTGTAGAATAGTATGAAAAAAACTAGGTCTGGGTACTGGGCTGAATGATGCCGGCTTGAAAAACACTCAAACTAGAAAAACACTCAAACTATTACTATGCACTCTGAAATTTGAAAGTAACAATTTTGGGAATCAAGCAAAATCACCCAAAAATTATCTGTGAAGAAGTTTCTGAAATAATGGTTTTAAATATCTGCTACTATTTTCTTCATGGCAGCTCAATACTAAAAGTTTCCTAATTCAGAGAGCCTTCATAGTTCCACAGAGGAAGAAAAAAATGAGAATGATTAAATAATAATTCCTAATAAAATGACCATAACACAGATCCTAACAACTAAAATGAAATATATTTACTGAAGGCTTCCTCTTTCCCAGGCACTATGTTGACAGCAGTATCGGAAAAGTAATACTGTGAGTATAATTTCTCCATTGCAAAAGATCAAAAGTCGAGGCCTATCAAGGTGAAATGTTTACTACAAAGTAATACAGTCAGCAGGGGGCAGAGCTCAGACACAAAACCAAATCAGTCTGCCTCTCAAAGGAGAAGATCTGGACATATTCTGAGAACTACTTTTGTTCCCTATAGATTTACTGAGGTATAAATGATAAATAAATACTTCTTATATTTAAAATGACAAAATGTCAGCATGGACCTTTATGTGTATGTCACAAATGCCAACCAGCTCACAAATGCCACAAACCAAGAGATGTCATGCACTGTTCTATGCCCAGTGGCTGTTACATATTTGGGATTCATCAGATTACACAGGAATAAATCTGTCCTAGGTTAAAGTGAGGAAAATGATGCATGATAATACAGTTTTTCCACTGCATCATTACCCTTGCATTCCAAAGTAGATAAAACACTGCAAATAAATATTCTACTCAAAGCAGACTTCTAAATCTACATAATCCATATTTGGGAATGAAGAAAATATGTGTGCATAAACCTGTTCTAAATGAAACTTAGCAAATAAAAGTTAATAAGAAATATAAAGCTAAAAGGTAAATATCAAATTATTTTCTTTACTTCCAAGACTAAGAGGAAACTGTGCTGTCTAATACTAGATCCTTCATAGCATACAATACATACTAATCTGAAATAGGATGAATGCCAATTTTATTACATATAGATCAAAAGTTGTCCAACACAATTATTTTAAATGGTATAGCTTTAATGGCATAAGCAAAGTTGGATGATAGATTTTTAATCCACAAAGGAAGCAACACACATAACACAGACTAATAAAACCATTTTCAAATCTGCCTCTTTCAGCCAATATGTGAGCAAGTTCTTAAGTCACCTCGTCCTATGAATTAAGTGTATTCTGCAATATGCCAACCCATTAGTTCATCCCTTCATCAAGTATTGATTTATCCCCTACTGTGCCAGCATTGCTAAGGGCTATAGCTATGAACAAAAGAGACACAAACAGCATTGTGAAAGAGCTAACACTCCTCGGCAGACAGCAATTAACAATCATAACAAATGGATGTGAATGGTGCTAAGTGCTGGGAAGCAAAATAATTCATGGAGGGGATTCATGTTGTTTGCAATTTTGGATGGACACTTCCTCACGGAGAAAGTGAACTGGAATAAGAAATGAGAGTGATCAGTGAGCTCAGACATTTTCATCTGGAAGAGGAAAGAGCAAGTACCAAAGCCATAAAGACAGAGCATGTACTCTGTACATGTGCGAGGAGAGGCGAGAAGGCTACAGCACAATGAATGTGGGATTGAGTATCATGGGAGACATGATAAAGATGTAAGAGTGGCAGAGTATGGTGGTGTAGGCTTGGAATCCCAGCGTTTTAGAAGCAGAGGCAGGAGGATTGCTGCAAATTGGGGACCAGCTTGGGCTACATAGTGAGTTCAAGACCAGCATGGATTATGTAGTAAGACGCTGTCTCAAAAGAAAAACAAATAAGAATGAAAAAAGAACAAAGAAACAGACGAAATGTAGAGAAGTGGAAACGTGAGTGCAGAAGATTGTATGGCTCATGTAGCTAACTCTGAGAGCTTTGGCTTTTGTTATTTTCCTGTGTTTTGTCTTTTCATCTCTGACTGTAGGAATTGAACCCAGGGTCTTCATGTTTCTTTTAGCACCTATCTGTCAGTCCCTTTGTCTTACTCACGCTGTCTTCTCTCTGGTAAAATCCCTTCTTTTAAAACGTCTGCATCTGTCGCTGTTGAGGCGTACTCTGCACATCACTTGTGTAGAATCTGGTGTTATTTCACGGTGCACAGAACTGGATCTTTATACAATTGGTACTTCTGGTAATATAATCTCCAAGTATGGAGCGAAACTACAGAATTTAAATGCCCGCTTTGTGTTTTCTCATCCCTGCTCTCCTTGTAATCCAGAGTAGAGAAGTGAAGAAGAGTATCTACATGGAATACGGAGAGAAGACCAGATGTATCCTTTTTCCTTCTGTATGAGAAACAAAACTCGTAAAAACACGGTCTGTTTCCATTAGCTTCCTTCACTCTTTTTCTCTGACTGGACATAGTAAAGTTTTGATGTTATTAACTTTCTAGATCACAGCCTCATGTGAACTAAATATCCGTCCCTTGCCAAGATGACAAGTCTTAGCTCAGCAGAAGCTTCCAGAAACAGGGCTCTTAAAGACACCTCAGCCCTCAGAGAACTGAAGCAGCCCTTCCACAGAAATACTGGTTTCAGGGTTCTTCACAAAAGTAACTTTGCACTGATAGCAATGCGTATACTTTGGGAATACAGATTCCAAATATACAATAAAAATGTAGCCAAGTAACCACATACCATACTGGGCATGAAGACTCACGCCCAGCAGCAACCAGTACCACATACCACAGTGCTGGGCTGGTGGCTCACGCCTGTAATCCCAGCACTCAGGAGGCAGAGGCAGGAGGATTGCTATGATGTGAGTTGGAGGCTGAGCTCAGGGCCAGCCTGAACCACAAAGTGAGACCCTGTCTCAAAAAAAAAAAAAAAAAAAAAAAAGTAGCCAAATATGCGAGAATCTTTAAAATTGTCAATATACTTACAGTTTTCTCATTATTTTCAAAAGCTTCTCTGGCCTCTTCAAATGTGCAGACTTCTTCTTTGCACTCACGTTCAATATTGCCCTGTCTGATTTCTTCAAAAAGCCCATTAGCTCTTCGGTAGCGTTTTAATACTGAATTTGCCCCTTCTCCTGTAAGGAAGACTAAAAAGAGAGAATAATAAGCACAGAAATGAAATAAACTCATATGAAAGGTTAACACACAAAACAAAAATTGCCAGATGCTCTTTAGAAAACACAGGCACCATCTTAAATTGCCTTCTGTGAGTGAGCAACAAAGTAACACTTAGGCCCAAATTGCTTCTTCTGCCTCCTCCCTCATCACGACAGTGTCATTTCAGCTGGATGTTGACCTGAGTAGGGACACAGACATTATTTGCCATGTTATATTCAGACGTTAGAACATTCCTGCCAACTACAAGTGTTTAAATATAGTCATAATGCTAGCACTACTTATATTCGTCACCGTAAGTGGATATCCCAAGGCATTCTGCCACTGGACAGCAGCAACCAAATCAAATGCTGGTCTCTCCACTAGGAGTACTTGTCCTTTTAGATAGAAATAAGTAAAACTCCAATTGATCCAATAATACAGACTCAGAGAACTCCAATTTGTCAAAACAGTAAGTAAATCCTATCAAGCAGTTAAGATAAACCTGGCTATAATTCAGCCCAATGAAATGCTAATAGCTATGTTGTTCTATATGCAGTTACATTAAATATAGTGTAGTGACACTTTAATATACACCAACTCAGTTTTCTCTCCTTAAAGAAAATTATTTCACGTGATTCAGAGTGGCATAACATATAAATATTCAAGATGCATTTATGAAACCCCACAAAGGAAATTAGGGAATAGATATATGTACTGATAGAACATTCTTTTTTATTTTCATATACAAATACATTTTAAATTCTACTGCAGTTATGTGTTGTTTTTTTTTTTTTTTTTCCTAACAGTGTCTTGCTTGTTTGGAGGCAAAAATATAAAGCCATCAGAATGTAATCTCTGCTAATGCTATAGATTTGAATGTAATCTCTGCTAGTGCTATAGATTTGTGACATGGGAAAAGGCACAACACAGGCCTTCTAAGATGATAAAATAAACACCTTCATTTTTCAAAGAATACATGGAAGTAAATGGAGGACAGTTAAGTATTTAAAAGTAACTGGCAAGTCCCCAGAGCCCATGGCAATCTTGGGATCCATCATCAGGCTCCCTCTGCTCTGATTTGGAGCCTGGGTGTCTCTATTTCTTTATAACCTGTAAGAGCTGGGAGATACCTAGGGAGAGGTCTGGGCAGCCCAGAAGCCAGGAAATAACCTTGTAACTGAAAATTTGCACTTGGGAATACATGGTTCATACAGAAGAAGCACTTCCAACAGTACTTGTCTGTAAGCATGGTTTTACTTTCTTTAGCTACTGTGTAAAAACACCGACACAGCAGAATCTAGGAACAAGGCACATTCATTCCCATAACTCTACTCAACTTCCCTTCCATGTATAATTTCAAAATTCTGTACATGTCTCCAAGAGTAAAGAAAATGAATGCATTTGTGACTTGGACAGGATCAGCTTGGAGAGCCATTCTGGAAGCTCCTCTACCCTTTGCTGTGGTACAGTGAGCAGGACAGGGGCAGATTTGGAGCCAGGAAGCAAACCTGAGCAAATCCCTCTGTCTACTCTCAGAAAATGTCCACGTTTTCTATAATCCCGAGACATAACCACCACCAAGCCGTGGGGAGGAAATAGACAGACCCATGGAGAGTTTGGAATCAGGATAAAGGTGACTGTGACGTGGTAAAACTAAAAGCGAAGATGAGGGGCAATACCTCAGTTTCTGACTCACAGGAGATGCAATTCTGTGGGCAAGAAGCACAGAGATGATGGATGGGGCTGAAGGAATAGTGCAAAACAGTAGTGTTTTATATAGAGTGGCTGGCAGTGCGTTCAGCTACATGGGGTTTTGCAGTGGGAGAGGCTCTGAGTGTGGGGAGAACCCTTTTGAAGGAACCATCAAAAAAGCTGAGCACCAGCCACCCAGAATAGACACACAGGCCTATGCACTCATCCTTGTTGATCTTGTCGGAGGCAATTGGGGTTCATACAGTCGCATGTATTAACTGGTGGCCAGGCCTCCAAAGGCACATTTGTGGAAGAGAAATGTACAAAGCTTTGGCTTAAACTCTGGACTACCCGTAGACAAGGTAAGTGACACACTCAAGTAGACAGCCTGGATTTTCTGATTACCTCATTGCCAGATATGGAAGAGATGAAAACTCGGCAGGTGTGAGCCAGTCCCGGCACTAGCAAATTTACTGAAAAACCCAACCACGATTCCAGGAGCAGAGCTCATCTTCCTGCCTTTTCTATGTAAGGCTCTTCTACCTGGTAGCAGAAAATTCTGGAATTTAGAAACAAAAGTTTTCACGCACACCTCTGTTATCAAGCATAATCCAAGGATTGGACCTTTTATTTATTTCATTTTGGTGTTTTATTTTGTATGTGCTTAGGGGACCTGGATGTATAGAGGTGTTATGAGTGCTAGTTGCTGCTTGTCCTTATATAGTGGCTTAGTGTCTTACCATGTTAGATCACAATCTCCTGCCCTAAGAGTTGTTCCACTGGATTTGCTAAATTTGTACTTTTGTTGCTTCACAAATTGGATTCATTCTTTGTATATCTTCTCTCACTTTCCATTCATATTCCCTCCTGATCTCATTTCTTTCCTTCCTTCCTCTATCTTCTTTCCCTCCCACCTTTCTTTCTTTCATCTACTCACAAATCCTTTCAAATATACCTTTCCCAACTTCTTTTCATGTGTATAAATATTATCATTAAAATATATTTTTTCTTTCTCTGTTTAGTGTGTGTCACAGTGTACATATGTATGTGTGTATATATATAAAACTATGCACTAAATTATAGTTATTGCTTTTTATTTTGTAGCATCTGACCTTGTTTCATAATTTATGTTGTCTGCTACAAAAGATTTCTCCTCTCCTTGGGGTTTCTGCATTTCTGCTGGTTTATTAATTGGATTCAGTCTCCCTGTATCTTCTCTCACTTTCAATTTATAGTCCTTTCCTACTCCATTTTTTCCTTCCCTTCACATAATCTCTCAAAACTCTCCTCTCCTTCCCCCTTTTTTCCTGGTATATAAATATTATTACAAAGAATAGCTTATTTGCTTAGCTTATGAGTAAAGGAGATAGCTAGAGGAAGGGCCTAAGACAGAGGTTGAGTGACCAGCCATACGGAGGGAAATTAAAATAAAAATAGACAGCAAAGTAAGACTTTGGACCAAGGATAAACTTCCTCCGACAACATGGAATGCAGCTGGCTTCCTCCTAAAGGGAGCTGCAGCCACTCCCTGAACTCTTGAGTTTTGAGGAATTTAAAATGCAAAGTAAACATTTTCTTTCTCTAAAATCAAAGTTTCCTTTAAATCGTCTGTGTTAATAAATGGGGTTAAA
>PVIR01040269.1:0-13462 GCA_004026965.1 Petromus typicus | reverse complement strand
GGACAGACTTCGAGAGAAAGAAACCTGTCATGCACACCCCTAACAAGGCAGCACTGGAGGGCATGGCGGCGTGTGAACTAAGCCAGACGCAGATAGATCTACAGGCCCCTGTGCACACGGAAGCCGAGAAAGTGATCATGTAGCAGGAGAGAGGTCCTGGGAGACGGAGGAGTGGGCATGGAGGAGAGAGGTCCTGGGAGGAGGAGGGGTGGGCACGAAGACCGAGACCGAGGAGGAAGCACTCGGAGCACTCTGCAGCTCAGAGGGTCACCAGAGTGTCTCAGTCACTTTCCTCTTGTCACTGAGACAAAGTTAAAAGCGAAGGTTTCCTGGGCCCCCAGTTGTGGGGGCTTCAGTCCGTGGTCACTGGCTCTGAGCAGGGAGGTGGCAGAAGGGCCCACTTCGTGGCAGCAGGAGCCAGCACAGAGACAAGAGGCCTCACCACACCTTTCCGCCTCCTTCATCCCATCCAGACCGCAGGGATCAGGGCAGGGCCAGACCAGTCACTCACATGCACAGGTTTAGCGATCACACGGCCTTAACCCCAGCCTCACACATGCCAGACTCTGCCACCTCTGGAAAGGAAGCCCCACTCGATCTGCATGAGACACTGAGAAGTGTCTAAACGTCTGAGCCATAACAGAGTCGCAGCAATTAACCAGGCATCTCAAAATAGCTACAGGAGAAATGCTTCCCAACAGGAGGAAGGGATTCTAGAGAAGACTGCTGTGCACGCGGCTGTGTGCCTTCTGTGCCATGTGTCGTGTGGGCACGTGTGTGCGCATGTATAACAGTGCCACACTCATGCCTCACACCTGTCAGGGGAAAGGTAGCTGTTTAGCAGTTAAACAGAACTTCTGCAGAGCTCCTGATGCAGAACTTCTGAGTTTCCTTATCACCAGTTCACAGGATGTTCCCGGGTATCTTGTTAAGTTTTTTATTATCGAATCTTGCAAACAAGATTGGTAAACAAACACTGGGATAGGAATCAGGAAGAACTGCAAGGCCTGTCCCAGGAAATGCCCTCACCCACCTCGGAATTCATCCTTGAGTGCCTCGTTTCCTTCTGCGACCCGGACATACATGGGACTTACACCAACACACACCTTAGATGGGCGCTATGGTGTGCCCTCATCAGCCACCATCCTAGGCTGGCATGATCCCCCTGGCACCACCATCCTTAGGCAAAAAGGAAGCGGCCAGAAAACCAGCAGGCGGTGCTCCTGCTGGCAAGCAGCGCATCTGCCATCTTCGGCTGGATGGGCTGTCCTGGAAGATGGGAGTGCTCTGTCCCAGGACACTCCGGAGGTGGGCGCTGAGGTCCCATTGCTGAAAGGAAAGGTTTCGAGGAGCTGGCCTTCTCTGAGCCAGGACCCCAACCAGGCTCTCAGGCTGTAAAGCCGGTGGACCCTGAAGGCTAACCCTAACCACAGAGTCACAGGTGCTGTGGGTGCTGGGGAGAGCAACCCGCAGGGACAGGAGGACCCACGTGACATGCGCAGGCTCGGAGGGAGGAGGGGCAAGTCTCCAGCACCGCCTCTGCCCAGAACTCGGCATGCTGGGCCAGGCCGTTCCCCAAGGGCTCCCGACCAAAGCGCGGCGTGTCTGTATGTGTTCTTCTCCTTCACCCTCACAGCCCTGTGCGAGTTTGCTCCCTGACGGAAGCTTCTCATGGTTGTCAGCTTCCCCCGCCAGGTGTCCATCTCCGTGCCATGCGGAGTTTCCACCCAGGCCTGTGCTACAACCGCACTGCACCTGGAAGTCCCGCCTTGGATCAGATCTATCCAACAAAGGCGGCATGGGGACAGCGCGGACCTGTTTCTGAGGCTCTGAACGGTCAGCGCCGAGTTCCCTGGCCCGGGGTCCGTCCGCGGGACCTGACGCCTCCTCCCTCCTCTTTACTACTTTTTGCTCCGCCAGGCCCTTCTATCCGCTTCCAACCTTTGTGCCTGGCCACACTGCAGAGCAGAAGGCTGACATCGCGAGTCTAAGCATGATCTTAAATCTGTGTGATGATGAGAACGCTTGCTTTGCTTTTTAGGAAAGTAAACAAAGGGAAGGAACTCGTTGCTAAGTGGGCTAATTGACTTTTCCTGCAGTGCCCTCGAGAGGAAATAAGCTTTCCTGTCCTCCCCAGGCGACCTGTGAGGAGGACAAGGAGGACCCTGCCCCCCGTGACTCCATACAGTTCGGCTCAAATGCTTTTCCAGCAAGATCCCCGCGCATTGAGGACCCGGTGTGTGACAGAAGAGGAGGAGATGGCGAGTCCTAGCCTGGGACATTGTAACCTGGTCCCAGGGACTCTGGAGACCTGTGTGACAAGGAGTGGTCTCTTCAGGTAAAAGTAAATGCCAGCCAGCCTAGCAGAGACCTGAGGTCACCAGCAGAGCACAGCACAGTCCTCCTACTTCCTGTTATTTATACATCTTCTGAGTCTCATTGTAGGGAAATTCACAGGCAGAAACTCCCAGAACGTTCACCCCACGACAGCTGCCCACGTATTTGGCCTTGATTAGCAACTTAATGCTGCTCTGGTTCATCTTAATTTTGAACTTCATCGGCCTGAGCAGCGTCAGGGAGATTAGCAAAGCCCACCTCCCGAGAGCGTGCTCGGGCTCAGTCTGGTCCCCAGCCTCCAGGAAGTGAGCAGCTTTGCTCCACCAGGCCCTTCCCCTGTGATGACTCTCAGAGCCAGCAGACCACAGACCATAGCCTCAGAAAGCATGAGTCAGAATTGACTTTTCTCCTGGGAGTTTTGTGTGTCATTTATTTTGTCCTGGCCATGCAAAGCTCACTAGTACGGCTGCTCTCAAAGGAGGCTGTCTCTTAAAATTAATCATCGCTCTACTCTGAAGGAAGGGGAGGGAAAACAGTATTCCACAGTTGTGTCCAGATCTGTGTAGCATCACGCTCTGTGCCCACACTGTGATGCTGTAGACAGCCCTGGCCACTTCACAGCACCGAAAGTCGCTCAGTGGCTACAGTACAGTGTGGGATGTGTTGTCAACAGCCTGCAGTAAGACATATAAGAGTCTAATGTGCACACGAGTATGTGTTGTGCCTGTGTGTAAGCACGTACTATGGGTCAAACCCAGAGTCTTCACTCTAAGCTACACCCTAGCCTTTTCGATTTTATTTTGAGACAGAGTATTACTAAGTTGCTATCACTCAGGATAGACTTGAACTTGCAACTCTCCTGCCTCAGCCTCCAAGAGCATGATAGGCATGCATCATCCAATAAATCCTTTATCCCAGAGGACTTCAAATAGCAGCACACCTGGCCCCTCAGAGGTAGATATGTGCTCGCTCCAGGTAGGTTGTCTGAAATTCTCAGGTGATGACTGAGACGTCCACACAGGCCCCACAGCTGGGGTACAGACGACAGTGACGACCTGAGTAACATTACAGAGCACGGGCAGCCAAGGCAGCTCCCCAGAGGCCCAGTCCCTTTCCCTGAAGGCACTGGAAGGCGCCAGCGAAGCTGCCTGCCAAGGGTGTCACTGAGCACCTGGCAGTGTGTCACCGCCATCCACCCAGAGCGACGGTGTGCGTGTCTTTGGATGTGCACAGCACACCTGCCACCACTCCTGTGTGCTCATGGGGCCTAGCATCCCAAGGCACAGCTGGCACAGAGGCCTCCTGTCCCTGCCTCTGACCTTCCCCTGGCCCTTGGCTGAGGTGCTGCACACAGTGGCACTTCCCCTGTCCTGCTGGTGGGGCTTTGTCACTGCCCCAGGTCCCTCCCCAGAAAAGATGTGAGCAGGAAGCCTGCTTTCCTGCCACTGACCACAGCGGAATCAGCAGCCACTGGGGGGCCACTGTCGGCGTGGAGTTCACACCCAAAACAGAGCTCTTAGTGAGCAAGCTCTGCCACTTCTGGGCTGACATACCTGAGAAGATCAAAACCAGAGCATGGCCGGGATGCCTGCTTTCCTGTTTCTCATGGCACAATTTACAGCACCAACACGGCACCAACCTCATGCCCATCAATAGATGGGTGAATAAAGAAATTGTGCTGTCGATACATGATAGAGCATTACTCAGCCAGGAAAAAGGAAAGGTTGTGTCATTCACAGGAAATGGATGGAACTGGAGAGACTCAAATTAGATAAAATAAACCAGACTCAGCAGGATAAGCACATTTCTCCTCACACGTGGGAAGGCGTGAAGGTGGGCGGGACCAGCCTGCATAGGCCACCTCCCGGCCTCTCGGGTGAGTTAGGCCCCTCCAGGGTCAGGGTGTGCATTTCTCGGTGAGATGTCAGCGTGCCTGGCCACGGGTGCCCAACATCCACTCACACAGTATTCTCCGTGGTCCTGGGGTGAGTGTGGCTACCTCACTCACTTGCGACGGACCCAGCAGGACGAAGGGACAGACCTCCCATGGAGTCTCTGGCTTTTCCTGCCTTTGGGCCAGAGCCATGCTGTCAGCTTGCCTGGGGCTCAGCACTTGAGGCCTGGACCTCCTTGGTCAGCAGCTGGCCAGCTGCGGCTGCTAAGGGCCTCGGCAGCCTCTGGTGGAGGAGCCACGTTATAAGGCAGCAGGCTGGGTAGGCGATGACAGGTAGGTAGCTAGGTGGAGGGATAGGTACTCATGGATAGCTGGATAGGTTATAGACAATGGGTAGGCAGATATTGATAGGTAATATATAGGTAATAGTTACATAACAATAGACACTGATGGACAACTGGATTATTCGCTGATGCACACAAATGGTAGCTAGGTACACAGTGACAGATAGTAGATACTGAACTGATGAGTGGTAGAAGAAAGACAGATGTTAGATAATATAGAGATAGACATGAGCTGGGAGGTACATGGATAACGAGGGGACAGAAGATGGAAAGTACCCGGCAGATAACTGATAGACTGGTAAATGCAAGATGATAGAGAGATGACAGACAGATGATTGATAAAGACGGTGGTAGACAGGCTACTCACAGACAACAGGCAGACAGGCAGACGCTGGAGAGGGCCAGACAGACAGAGGGTGACAGACACACCGACTGCAGGCAGAGGCAGATCTTGGGGTCCTGCTCTCTGGAGCCCAGGTGAGAACAAAATGGAAGTCCTATGTGACCTTGAGTGGCGGCGACAGCCACCAAGGACAAAGACATCTCTAAAGATAAATATTAAAATGCATCAAAATAAACTATTTCTATTCTCCAGAGGAGGACCAAAGGCCACCTACAGGCTGGGAGGGAAGTACTCCATGACTGCATATCTGATGAGGGGCTTGTCTGGAATCTATAAGGAACTTCTGTCACTCCAGAAACAGAAAGAAAAGAAAAAAAAATTTTTTTGACAAAATTGCCTTCACCAGATAAGATGAGGTGGCCCTGCGTGAGACGTTAAACACACACCTGAAAATCCGCTCTTGGCTGTCAGGAAATGCCCGTTAAACTCCTGAGACTCCGACACCCAGATGGATCACACAGGTGGGTGGGATGCGCAGGCGGATCACACAGGTGGGTGGGATGTGCAGGCGGATCACACAGGTGAGTGGGATGTGCAGGCGGATCACACAGGTGGGTGGGATGTGCAGGAGGTGGGCCCGGCTCACTGGAGGAGCTGTCGGCCCAGTGAGTTATGGAGGAGTGGCCTCTGTGCTACGATGGAAGAGTAGGAGCACCCAGATGCGGAAGGGGACACTCGAATGGCCAAGGGAAGCACCCCAGGGCCCCACCCACAGCCTGGGGAGCCCTGTGCAAGCCTCGAGGCCCCTGGAAGCCCGTGCCGTGCCGTCAGCATCCCCGTGAGCCTCGGCTATCTCATTCCAAAGCCCCGAGCGATCCCAGCACTGTCCGCGGCCTCTCCTAGAGCTCTCAGGACAGTCAGAGGCAGCTGAGCCAAGGAACCTCAAGGCGGAGCATCAGCCCTGGACGACACGTCACCAGGAGGGTGAGCACAGGAATGCAGGGCCATGGCCTTCTCCGGACCTGCCGGGAGGCTGCTCACAGGGCGCTGTCCGGCCGGCTCACGAGCACAGAGAAGCACCGCGCCGCAGCCCTCCTTCCTCACGGGAGGAGAGGCGTCTCCGCCCTCCTGTGTCTCTCTGGGTGGATCAGACTGGGCAGGGCTCCGGCTGTGACCAGCACGGGAACCACATACATGGCTTTCACTTGCTGGAGCCTCCTGCCACCGCCTGAGACGTCACCATCCCACGCCACATGACCTGGGTGGGTCAGACCCCTGGCCGAGGTCGCAGGCTCTGGACACAGACGCCACGCTGGGTCCCCAGAGCCACCTCCACCTGGTCAGCCGCCCCTGCCTGTCCCCGTGGCAGGCCAGCCTTTCCGAGGAGACAGCGGTGGTCAAGGACAAGGGACGTGGCCTCTCCCACAGACACGCGGCGGGTACTCTGTGGCCCTCCATGGCAGCACAAGAGCGAACCCTGGTGTGCAGATGGCAGCTCTGGAGGGCCAGCTCGAGTGCGGGTGGGGGACAGTCGTGGCGGCAGACAGCCTGCGCAAGCGATCTCAGGAGCCCTGGCGGCCTTGCAAGGAGCAGGGTGCCTCCCAGAGCGCTGACGGGGCTCTCCGCAGTCTAGCTCAGACGGGGCAGGAGCTGAGGCGCTGCGGACCCAGCACCAGGACCCCACACCTGTCACAGCTGTTCCCATGGCCACATGCTGACTGGACACCGATGCCACACCTGGGCCCCTCAGCGTCTGGCCTCACAGCCTCAGGAGATGTCTCAGTCACGTTCCTCACTGCTGGACAGATCTCCCAACTCCTAGGACCTCAGGAAGGAGCACATTTTGTTCCAGGTCTCTGTTCCTGGTAGGCTACAAGGCAGGACGCAAGCAGAGAGGCTGGCGGAGGAGAGGGGCTCGGGGCGTGGGGGATGGGAAACATGGTGGGGGCCTCCAGGCCACACCCCTGAGCACACCCCACCAGGCCCATAGCCCGACAGCTGTGAGCCTCAGGACCCCACCTCCACCCACAGACCCTAAGCATGTGTGTAAGGCTTGGGGGACACCGAGAGCTAAACCACAGGGCCTGGCAAGCGCAACTGGCCGAATCACATCCGCACAGGGCAGGCTGAGTCCTGGCCCAGACGCAGGATGTGGCCAGGTGGAGGTGCACACCACCAGGTAAGTGACACCACACCGGAGCACCAGTTCTCACAGGAGGGGGACGTGGGCAGCCCCGAGAGAAGGTCATGTGATCACAGAGCCAGTGTCGCAGTGATGCTGCCACACCCCACAGCGTGTGGCGAGGCTGGCAGCACCAGCCAGCAGCTGCAGTGGCAGCTGGTCCCCCACAGCCTGAACACCCTGAGAGGAGGGTGCAGAGGCCCTGGCCGGTGCGTCGTACTGCAGCCACACCACGTGAGCAGCAGCCTCGGAGCCCTGTGAGCTGCAAAGCTGCGCAGTCTGTATTCCTGAGAACAGCGCAAGGACGCGACGACCTTCGCTCTCCGAGTGAGGCTGATGAGGCCTAAAGTGTCACCCACTCGTGAGGTGGCATGAGACCAGGGCCCATGCCCAGGCCTCAGCCCACGCAGGGCCCCCGGGAAGTGTTCCCGTGCACTTCACACGCCTGCAGCTCTGGACCCCGCTCTGGGATGGCTTGGGCACAGCATAGCCAGCAGCCCTCAAGAAGCAACTGGAGAGCCGGGATCACAGCTGGCAGCAAGGCCCTGGGCAGTGCCAAGTGCCCGATTGAGCTGCTGTTGTGCTGGCACCCTGGGGTCTGTGGATGCTGGCAGTCACTGTGGAGGTGTCACGGCTGGCACATCAGAGCCACTGCCTGGGCAGCAGGCTCAGAAACGCAGCGCCTTTCACACGGACAAGGGCAGGTGGCTCCCGTGGGCCTCCCTGGCTCCCCAGAGCACCCCAGTTTGACACTGAACGGCAGGCCCCGGGGGCTGACAGCCACACCACTCTAGAGGGTGAGAGGGCGCCACCTCCAGTGTGTGACAGGGAGTGGGTAGGTCGCGTGTCTGCGTGCACAAGTGTGAACGAGGAGCCTGTGTGGGCGTGTGCATGTGCCATCCGTGTGGGGTCGATGGGGGGACAAGTGGACAGCGACGGCCACCCAGCAGGGACGCGGCTTCCTGCCTAGGGCCCCTGGGGGAGGCGGGCTGAGGCTGTGCCTTCTGTGGAGTGCGCTGCCCTCTAGCGGGAGGCGCCGGAGGCGCGCGAGCCCCGCGGAAAACCTGCACGACTCGCCCTGGGTGGCGCCTCTCCCAGGAGGGGTCCCCGCAAGAGCCGAGCGGAGGAGGAAGGGGAGGCGTCCTCGGTCCCCGAAGCGGCCGGCACAGGGCAGCAGCGCGGGCCTCCCCAAGCCGGCGCCTCCGCCCGTGACGAAAATCCCAGGGGCTGGAGGCGGTGTGCGATGGCAGCTGAGCCGCCGCCCGGGGACCTGCCTGCGCAGCCCATTTCCACCCCTGAATACCTAGATCCGCAGTGAAGCGGAAGTCAGGGAACCCTGCGAGCTCTCCGCGAGACACTCCCTGATCTTGTAATGGAGAATTTTGAAGCTAATGGCACTATATGGAGAAACCATAAAAAAGACGGACATTTTGAATTTATGTTAAGAATTCCCCACGCTTGAATTAAATGTTAAGTAAAATCATTTTTAAATGTCATAAACAAAGTTAAACAAACAAAGGAAAGCTCGGAGCTCCTCAAGATTACTTTCAGAACGACTATGAAGTTGATGTAAAATGAGCAAACGACATGAACAACAGAAACATTTTAGATACACTTCTCATATTTCTAATCGGGTCCTTTCATAACCGTGTCCTCACACCCTGATCTAATCTACGTCTCAACTTCTACACTCCATGTATAGTGCAGTATGTCTTCAATGCAAAACCGTTAAGCAATGTCTAGGTGTCTCATCATTTGTTGGGAAGGTAATTAAAATAATTTCCTGTTTGAAAAAAGAAAAGAGCAATCAAAGGGTGGGAGAACATATTCAGAGACGTCCCTCCCTGGGTAGCAGGGACGTCTTTCCCTCTGACGTGGCTGTGCTGCTGCGCCTGGGAGCTGAGTCACCTCCGCTATTTCTGGCGGGAACAGGAGCTTCCGCCTTCCAGAGGGAAATTCACAACACCTATCAGGATTCCCAGCTGTGCTCCTGTGCACCAGACCCCAGCTCCTGGGTGCCCTGCAGGGTCACTTGCGAGGCGTCATTTATAGCGGGGTCATGGTAACAAAAACTGTTGGGAAAACAACCCAAGAGTCCCTAGATGGGGGCTGGTTACGGCATGTCCTGGGCCCACAGACAGGCCGTGTGGGCAGGGAGGAACCGCTCCACGCAGAGGCCCACACATCTCCAAGACAGAAAAAGCAGTGCGTGGAAGCTGGTGCTTTTCTCTAATGAAAGTCAAGATGGGAGAGGAAAGACACGAGATTTTATCTCATTCTGCTCTTTAGGAAGTCCCTGAAGCACATGAAGGGGTCGTGACGGGCTGAGCAAAGGGGTTCAGGTGGTGGAGAGCCAGCAGGAGCGGGTGGGCAGGTGGGGGGACGGAGACTTCTCCGTGTTCTCCTTTTCACAGAGCTTTTTAACCCATTTGAACACTGACATTACTGTTTTAATAGCAGGTCAGGCAAGTTCCTCTGAACGTCCCTGGTGGGTTCCAGATCCCAGCGGGCCTGAGTGCTCCAGCCCTTCCCTCCTGGTGCTCATAGGATGGGCAGGAAGGGAGAACGCTGGCACTGAGCCCAGCATAGGCGGCAGGCGGGACTTGGTGGCCTGTCGTCTTTTCAGGGGCCGTGGTGTAACCTTGACAACAGAAACTCTGTGGCATGAAATCAAATCATTACATCAGGTCATACTCATCTGTGATGCTGATTCTGAAGAATGTAAAAATGCAGGTGTCTCATGGGAAGCCTTCCGGCATGCAAATGGCAAAGTAAAGATTCTGACTTTCCCCATCAAAGCAGAGGAGAGCGCCTGACCTGCAGACTAAACCAGGTTTCAGCACTACACACAGCAGGTTAGGCTGAGCCAGGAGGGTTCAGCTGCCTCGGCGGGCCTTGTTGCAGAGGACAGACCAGCTCACGCCTAGAACCACACTCTCTGCAAAGCTCGACAGCCATGTACGCAGCAGCCCAGCACCCAGGCTCCCAACACTCCCCCGCTCAGTCCTATGGCCCACATCCGGGTCTTGGCAAACAAGGTAAGTGTCTGTAAAACCTGCAGAACTGACCAGGAAACTCTCATGGCCAGGTCAGAGCAGCACAGCCTGGAGTCCTTCTGAGGACGGAAGTTCCAGCCCCCGTTTGCTGGACTCCAGGACCTGGGGTGGGGGACTGGGAACCTCCCCGGGGACAGAGCTGGGCCAAACCCTGCCCCAGACCAGCAAGGCCCAGCTCGAGGGCGGGGAGGAGGCCAGGTGCTTCCAAAGCACCTCGGAGCCCCTCTTCTGCGAGATGGCTTCTGCGTGTGGCAGTGGCACAGCCAGGGCTGCCAGGGGACCCCTCATCTTGCTCCCCCTTGGCCTCCATTCCCACTGAACCTCCTGACTTTCGTTTCCTTCCCGAGGCCTGGCTGTGGGAGGAGGGAAACTCAGAGGACTTGCGTGGTGTCCCCAGAGGGAAGAGTAGACAAGCTTTATCTGTGTCAGGTGGCTCCCACGGTGCAGTGTCCTCACTGGGCATGAGGGCCTCTGGGGACAGGCCCGGGAGCGAAAGCATCCTCTGACCCCATCTGCCTACGGGGCCCCACACCCCACTTGCACGCAGCTCTGAAACCCACCGGCCTGTGCATGTGCTTCGCACAGGCCAGACTGGTTCCCAGTACTCGCAGAGCCCATGTCGCTCGCTCAGAAACACACAAGTGTGCGATGCCACTGAGAGGCAGCCCCGCTACCAGAAGCACAAGGGGACACCGAGCCCCAGGGAGGGTGACTGAAAGGGCCACAGCGTCCACGAGGTCCTCGGTCACAGGACCTCTCTGCACCGCAGAGGCCTGGGCCCTCGCCACCTGTCACCCAGGGAGATGTGACTGCTGCTGAGAACAGGCACAAACAAAAGGCCCAGATCTGAGCTGGGCAGTCGTGCAGCAGCCAGGAGACTGGCACCGGGAGCCGATTAATGACAGGTGCAAGCAGCAGCGATGCCACCTGTCCTGCCAAGGGCTCAGCCGATCCCGAATCTTTAGACAAGCGGTGAGCCAGGCACCCAAATAATGCTGTCAGTCTGCTTCCCACACCCCACTTCAAGGAGGGGGACATGTGGGGTTGCCGAGAGGTCAGGGAGGCGACCAGGTGCGGAGACATTCCTGCTACCATGACACGCTCTGTGTCACCCCACCGACAGCACATCATGGTGACGAACTTCACACAGGAGCACCTTCGGGGGGCAAGGGGTGCTGCTTCAAGAAGAGGAGGAGAGGACCGCCGGCCCTGGCCCTGCACAGCGTGTCTCCTGTGGCGCCGTGTCTGCAGCCAGACCCCCCCCCCCCACTGGCTGGGCCTGACTCCAGGGTCCGCTGGCCTCCCAGTCCACCCTCCTCAGAGCCCAAGCTCCCACAGCCCTCATACAGAAGATGCCCTTGGGCGGCTTGTGTGGCACAGAAAAGGAATTCTTAGCGCCTCAGTGGCTTCCACAGCCTTCAGCTTTTGCACTGGGAGCCTGCAGGGCCGGGCACAGGTCTGCTTTAGGCTGGGCCTCCGTCAGCCTGGCCCAGCCCACAACCAGCAGGCTCCTGACACGGTCTCTCCTGCCAAAGTCGGAGAGCCAGCGATGCGGTCAGAAGCCCCTGTGCACCTAAGTCCCCCTAGAGAGGGCTCAGGGGCTGCTGCAGTGTGCATAGCCGAGCCTGACCCGCTGGAGGGGAGCTCGGGAGGGCACACCTATGGGAGCAGGAGGCACCCCTCACCCCGGAGCTGGCAGACCGGGGAGCGGTCCCAAGCCCTAGGCAAGGCCGGGGACACACATGTGAGACGACCAAGGCAGCAGCCCAGGCCACTGCAGCAGTGATGCGGCCACTGCAGGAAGCTGTGACCCAGGGAATAAGCAGGCTCGGTCCACAGCCACTCAGGAAGAGGCCTTGTACCCAGAAATGACACATTCTGTGTTTATTACAGCAACTTGCTGACGTCTCTCATGGAGGAAACCAAACTTTCAAACACTGCTGGGCGCCGCTCCCGCCTGAGCTCTTCCCAGAGTGTCCAATTCCTGTCACCGCAGAATGAGATGAGACGCATGGAGGTGCTCCTCGCATGGTTGGTACCTGGAGGCGCGTCCTCACGGTCACACCGAGGGACACACAGACCGCTCCAGGACCGGTACATGGAACGCTGCATCCTGCTTCCTGCCCACGCCCGTCTCTCCGCACCACAGAGCGCCGAGGAAAACGTGGAGAGCGCTGCAGAGCCTTCAGGGGTCCGTCCTGCTTGGAGCAGCGGCGGAGCCACGAAGTTTCCTCCTCACCGGAGCTGTGTCCGCCGGGACTTCAAGGTTCCCGTCCTACAAGAACAGGGAGTGGGCCCACTCCGGGTTTCCCAAAGGTTCTTTGTAAATTTTCATTAGTACATATTTGCAGTGCATAATGATGACACTCATCGTGGGGAGTGGGTGCATGGACATAACACATCTTAATTCTACTTCTTTTCCCCTCCGCTCCCTCCACTTTCCTGCAAAAGGTCTGTCTCCCAGCAGAGGGCTGCCAATGGGGGCTGCCGATTCCTGTGCTGGACGCGAGGTGGCCTTTATCTTCCCAAACGTGGACACTTATCTCCCTCAAGCGCTGCCCAGGCTCACAGCGGTCTCTCAGCTCCCTCCCTCGCAAGGGCAGAGGACTGCTACACAAACAAGTTTAGTCTTATGCTGCAGGTTGTCCACCCTCCCAGGAAGCCCAGGAGGCAAGGCGACTTCCCCCGAGGCAGGCTGAATAAAGAGATGGCAGGCAAATGGCCAGCAACTCTGGTTTGTCTGGGCCTCGGGACCATTCTGTTCTTCTCTGCCGTGGTGACAGCAAACCAGGCGCCTTCCGGGTTGTTGTGGGATTAGATGAGGAAGACGGGATACAGGCCTGGCACGCAGCAAGCATCGGACAGGTGTCTGTCCCGTGTCTGGTGGACCTACGACTTCCTCTCTGAGTGAAGATGTGATCCCCACTCATGGTTACCTCTCAAGGAAGAGTGGAAGGAGGTGGGGCCACTTGTTAGCCTAAGATTGCTCCTGGCCTCAGCCAGCAGTTCCTTAAGCTCAGTCTCAGTGGCAAGCAGGTGGGCAGGAAAGGCTCCTGGTCCGGGAATCTCATAAAGCGGGCCTTTGGCGACATGTGACCCTTCAGGGCAGCCCTACTATGTATGGTCAAGGCCTTCCAGGTGGCCTCTCCTGGAGGCCAGGACCGCTCCAGCTGCCCAGCCAGAAAACACACCAGACAGGGACTTCCCGGGAGGAAAGCCCCACAGCTCCCGAGCCAGCCTCACCTCGTCAGGGCAGCCGGTGGGCGCGATCCCCGAGTTTCCCAGACATCAGCACAGGCTGGGAGC
>PVIR01040268.1:0-13615 GCA_004026965.1 Petromus typicus | reverse complement strand
ACACAGTACTTTTTCCAAAACAGATCACATACTAGTCCACAAAAGCCTTCCGAAATAAATAAAACAAACCACCCCTTGAGGGTAATCAGGACACTGTACAATGAAAATAGAAAACAATGATGGAAAAAACCACAGAAAAGTTAGAATCACCTGGAAAATTAACCACATTTCTAAACTAATGGGTCACAGAAGAAATCAAAGAAGAAATTTGAAAATTTATGAAAGTTAATGATAATGGCTTCGCAACTCATCAAAACTCTGGGACATTACGTAAGAAATCCTAAGAGGAAAGTGCAGGGCAATTACCGCTCACATTAGGGAAGCAGAGCAAGCTCAAATAAATTACCTCATGAGGAATCTCGAGGTACTTGAGAAACAAGAAGACAGGTCCAAACCAAAATGAAGGAGGTAAATTATAAATTTTGGTTCAGAAATACATGACATTCAGACTTTAAAAAGCACAAAATGAAAAAGATCTGAAGTGCTAATTTTTTGAGAGAATAAACAATATAGATAATCCCTTAGCCACACTGACTATGCAAAAGAAAGAAAAGACATCAACGTAATTAGAAATAGAAAAGGCAAAATATCAACAGACACTGTCAAAATTCAGGAGATGGTAAGTACTAAAATTGTATTCTAAGAAACTGGAAAATTTTGAAGAAAGGGACAGATTCTTAGACTCATACGAATTTCAAAAGCTAATCCAAGAAGACAAAACTTCTGGACAATCCAATAATAAGCAATAATATAAAGACAGAAACAAACAATCTACAAATTAAGAAAAGCCCAGGACTTAATGAATTCACTTCTAAATTCTACATATCTTGTAGGGATGTCGTATCACCAATATGCCTCAAGATTTGCAAAAAAAACTGAAAGACAAAGTACTCCCAAATTCATTTACAGAAACCTTAATTACAAAAAGTGAGACACAACTAACACAACCAAACAACAGACCAATCTCCTTGATGAACATAGAAATAATCCTCCAAGAGAAACAGTATTAGTGAATAGAATACAGCACATCATCAAAAAGACCACACATCACCAGGCATGGTGGCACATACCTGTAGTCACAGTACTCAGGAGGCAGAGGCAGGAGAATCACTGTGAGTTTGTAACCTGAGCTACTTCACATATTTTGACTAAGTGGGTTTTATCTCAGATGTAAGGATGCTTTAATGTACATACATTAAAAAATGTAACATCACATAAACATAAGGAAGTTTAAAAGTTCCCAAGTTTTTCTTTTCTGAATTACTATAACTATGAAGCTTTGTTAATATTTTGATAGTTAAATGTAAAACTACTGATGAATTCTTTTCTTCCGATGGGCAAACACAGGGCTGTGACATTTGGTATATTTTGAGCTTTGTCAACATCAAGATTGCCTTAATGTTTAAGTAATAATTGCTGATTTCTTCTTGAGGATTAACAGTGGTAAATCATTTGTTTCAGGGTGCATTTATATCTAATTTTGGGGGGCAATACTACTATAGTTGGATCACTTGATGTTAAGAGGGTCACCAACTTATTTCTTCGAAGCCAACAAACAGATTACCTTTATAACTAACAATCTAGAGTACATTCCCAGAGAAGTTCGGTGCTTTCCTAACCCCAGTCATACCTTAGTTCCCAAATGTTTCTGTGTATAAACAATTCAATTCACAAACAAAAGCATTCAGCAAAATTTTGTTTCCATTCATAAACTCCACATTAGTTGACAAACAACCATGGCTAATTCTCCACACAACACAAGCATAGCCCCCTTTACCAAATTAAAACAAATTAAGTTTGTAGACTGTGAAACCACTGAACATGACGTCTTCCTCTCCGAAAATAACCAAGTTGTCAGATCTTGGGTTTGTGCCCAAGGACTGTATTTAGCCACGCTTGGAAAACATCACTCAAACGCAACTAAAGAGATCTTGTATCTAGTAACAAAGTTTTAAGGCTACAAGCAACCACCAATCTCAGCAAATAAAAATAATGGAAATACACAAAGGCAAAAATGCCTCTCAAATTCCCAATTTTCCCAAAGCTAATAATGGGGGCAGCATAGAATCAGCAACATGCCTGAATTATTTGAAAGGATATAGCAAAGATTAGAAAACAGCTCAAACAGGTATCCAGCAGAACTAAGGCTATAACTAAATAGATAACAGAAGTAATAACCATAAAGATGCAGCAGCTCTCAGAAAATAAAAGGTAAGTGAGCTAAACAAAACGATAAGAAACTTAAAAAATTAGTTTACCAAGGAATTATAATCCACAAAATGGCTACCAGAAATCCAAGAGATTGAAAATCAGAATGGAAGTGCAGGTAGCAAGACAGACTCACATGAAGAAAGAAATTCAGAAGTAGGAGACAATGATGCCACCAAAAATCAACCACTCAGTCAGCTTAAAAACAACAGAATGTGAAAAATGGACCCAACAATTGCTAGATGCTACAAAGGATAAACTAAGAATTGGAATAAGAAAAATCAGAGCAAAACACAAATAACCCAAGAAACCTGATAACCAACATAATGGCAGAAAACTCCTGAGACAGGGAAACAAGGCGAGGCATATAGAACACCAAATAGCCACAAGCAGTAGAGAACCTCCGCACACCACATTCTACTCAAAGTTCCAAAAGTCCATCACAAGGACAAAATGTTAAAGGCTGTCAGAGAAAGGCAAAGAATCACAAAAGCCCATTCAAGTCTCAACACACTTCTCAAAACAAACCTTAAAGGCATGGGGGCTGGGATTAAAGTGTTTCAAGCCCCAAAAGATAACTCCCAATCTCATTGTATTTATCTTGCAAAACTTTCTTTCAAAATTGATGGAGAAATAAGATATTTTTATGACAAGGAGCACTTCAAGAAATTCATAAAGAACAAACCAGCTTTATAAAATTGCTCAAGAGTATCCTTAAAAGAAACAAGTCAGAAATGTCACTAAGTCAGTGTCAGTAAATCAGCAAGAACAGATACTCATGATTTTGGCCACAGACATGTGTACACGTGCATTTGTGTGTATATGTGTGTGTGCACACGTCCTTACCTGCCTTAGCTCAGCCTTCTTAGCAGCAATGATACCTAACAGCACACATAGCACCTTATTCCTCAGTCATGAATTTTAATTATCAACCTCAGCCAAAGGTTCCAAGTCTCCTTGGAGGAGTTAAAATTACAGCCAGGAATTTAGCTCAAGCGGTACCAGGCCGACCTCGGAAGCACAAGGGCCCATGGTCAAACTCTGGTACCGCAAATAATAATACAAGGGTTTAATGGATGTCATGTGCCTATTGATTTGATTTATGGAAAGGATACATCATTTCTGTGATATTCCCAAAAAGAATGTATAATTCAAATCTAGTAGAGAGTAAATAACCTAGGTCTGGCAAGAAGTAAAATATATAAAATTAAAAATGCTTTTTAAAAGGAATGAATTGGGCCGGGGAATTAGCTCAATGGTTCCGGCGCCTGGCTTGCAAGCACAAGGACCCGGGTTCGATTCCCTGGTAACCACATACCATACTGGGCGTGGAGACTCACACCCAGCAGCAACCAGTACCACATACCACAGTGCCGGGCGTGGTGGCTCACGCCTGTAATCCCAGCACTCGGGCGGCAGAGGCAGGAGGATTGCTGTGATGTGAGTTGGAGGCTGAGCTCAGGGCCAGACTAAACCACAAAAGTGAGACCCTGTCTCCAAACAAACAAACAAAAACAAAACAAAACAAAAGGAATGAATTAAGGAACATCCTACAAAACATGAAGGACATGAAAAGCAGTATCAGACTTGGGAACTACTGCAGACTAGATTTAGCAGTCAAGTGAAACATAAGATGTTGGATTGGAACTTGCACCTGAGTCTATTTTTGCTATGAAGGTTATTTAGTGAAGAAATTGGTGAAGTTTTAGTCAAGATGGCAGTGATCCAATATCACTTTCCTAATTTTGAAAATTAATACTGATTGAAAGGGCATTTTATCTGTAAATTTTTTTTTGTTTTTTTGTTTTGTTTTTTGAGACAAGGTCTCACTTTGTAGTTCACGCTGGCCCTGAGCTCAGCCTCCAACTCACATCACAGCAATCCTCCTGCCTCTGGCTCCCGAGTGCTGGGATGACAGCCGTGAGCCACCACGCCCGGCACTATGGTATGTGGTGCTGATTGCTGCTGGGGTGAGTCTCCATGCCCAGTATGGTATGGAGTTACTGGGGACTGAATCCAGGTCCTTGCGCTTGCAAGACAGGTGCTGGAACCACTGAGCTATATTCCTGGCCCTATCTGTAAATTATTTGAGATATTGTACAAAGTGAAGAAAGATATCTATACATTACATGTTATAATATTTAGATTATATTTTGTAAATATTTATCTAACACGGAAATCAAAACACATACTAAAAAGTTAATGTTCGGGGAATATCAGTCAAAAATATATGTAGTTTGTTATTTTTGCAATTTTCATACACCCCAAATTACTTCTAAATAAACAAGTTAGTAATAATAAAAAGGTCCAACACTAGCAATATATTAGACAAGCTCGTTGAAAATAACAAATGATAGGGCCGGGGAGTTAGCTCAGTGGTTCTGGCGCCTGTCTTGCAAGCGCAAGGGCCCGGGTTCGATTCCCCGGTAACCATATAACAATACTGGGTGTGGAGACTCAACCCAGCAGCAACTAGTACCACATACCACAGTGCCGGGCGTGGTGGCTCACGCCTGTAATCCCAGCACTCGGGAGGCAGAGGCAGGAGGATTGTGATGTGAGTTTGAGGCTGAGCTCGGGGCCAGCCTGAACCACAAAAGCGAGACCCTGTCTCAAAAAACCTAAAAAGAAAATAACAAATGATAAACACAAAGGAACTAAATCTGAACAGCCTTTTCTAATGCAAGCTTTCTCAAGAAAATTCTCTACTCAAAGTGTCAATGGTACATAGTGTTTAAAAAAGTATTTAAGAATGACTACTACTTTACATGAATTTGTTCCTAAAATACAGAGAGAACCCTTCCAAGCTCATTTTTGTTTGCATTTGTTTGTTAGGACATGTGTGTGGCACATATTCCATTCCTTGTGTGGAGCTGGAACATGAACCTGACATCTTAATTCTTTGCTTCATCTCCTTTTATTCACCTTCCACCCCTTGCGCTCTACCCCTTGATGTTCATTCTGCGGCGAATAACTCAGAAGTGGTTATTTCCTTACTTTGGCTACAATGTTAGGGTATTTTTCTTTTTTCTCTCACATTGTAATTATTGGTTTAAATGGGTCTTTTCGACCCTAACTATTCTCGGTGGCAGAAATAGGATCTCAGCTCAGTACTTCCCTAGTAAAAAGCTCTTGATAAATTCGCACCTGCCCTGAAATCACCCTTGTTGATTAGAGGACTGAGGTCGCATCGCTGTATGTTTAAGAATATTCTTTCTTGTCGTATTTTCCTAAAGAAATTAATGGATTTTGTAAAAATCTGCTACACCCAAGGAAAGTAAAATAAAGACTATGTATAAATTCACATGCAAGTTCCTAAATCCAACAGAATAAACAACCCTCCTCCCAAGCCTACAGCTACAAATGCCACTGAATCGTAGCGCTCACTTTTTCTCAAGGCAGAATAATGATGAAGGCTGCCAGAAATTTCACTAATTGTGGGAATAAAAAAAAAAAAAAAGAGAGAGAGAGAGATGGTGTCTGGCTGCTTATATTTCACACAAGCCTTAGTATGTGAGCCTACTCGCAAAGCAGTAAAATGTACAAATGACACACAGAGGATCAGGAATTCACACAATTGCAGAGAAAAGGTCCCCAAACGAGTGAGGGCGGAGGGCCTTAGCACCACCTGGACAGCTGCTCTCTGCTGCACTGCTCTGTGCATTGTGCGGCTGAGGCTTCCAGCTCCTCTAAGCCAGAGATGTGAAGCTTGTAGAGGCCAGGGCACAAACTGCAACCCAACACCCACTTATTTATCATAGAGCGCCAGCACAGCAACTAAACCTCAATACTGAGGTCTGAGCTTTGGGGGAAAAAACCAACTCATACATGAACACCTTATGTTTTCCAAGAAAAAAAGAACAGGTTCCCTAGACTGCCCTATGGTGTCCCCTCCCCCGGGCAGACCTTGGGCCTAGTCAGAAGCACACTGCTATGGTCTCCTCCCATGAACAGCAACATGAAAGCCAAACAGTATAGCTTTTACACGGCATAAGGGAGTCACAAAGGTTAGCTTGTTTTGGCAAAGATCCCCCTTTCCTATCATGGGTCACACACGCAGTGACATCTGTGGGGAGGCATGCGACAGTGTTCAGACTGCTCTGACATTTCCTCACACAGCAGTTTCACTTCACGGAATCCACACTCCAGAGACGCCAGGAGCTCTCACACCGACCTCACCCACAAGCCGCATCGGGGTCCCGGTTTTAATTTAATAATTATCCATTCACTCAGCATTTGTGCACCCTCAGGATGGAGTCATCCACAAAGAGCTGGACCCAGCAGTCCCATTTCTTCAAACATGCTCATTACTCTAATTTCATAAAATGCAAAAAGTGAATCGGTGATCCCTATTGCTTTTAATGGCATCATTCCCGTTACCTTTAAAGCTATCATCGTTTTTAATCATAGTCTCGAGAACAAACAGACTTGTGCTTTGCGTGAAAGCTGTACTTATCTTAATTATAGTCTTCCCCCACTCATTAAGTGTGTGTAAGTTGCTAATGTTGTGTTACAAAGTGCTGGAGCCAAGAACTGCTAGAAGCTTTTTTTTTTTTTTTAATCCAGAATATAGAGTATTTTTTTTTGTTCCAATCAATTAAAGTGATTAGCACAAAGATGTATGGAAAATTTGCAATTAGCTAATGACTCTAGAAATAACACAAAGACAGTTTGCCAATTGCTATAATCCTCATTGTCTCAGCTATCTATTATACGTAATACTTCTATCAACTATCAAGCTGTTTTAAGAACTACATAAGTTAACAAAGGTAAACCATTCACAGAGTGAGCTGTTTAAAGACTCAAAATCTGTTATCAATCACCACTTTGGTTGATGGAAAACAGCCTAGCAGAAGATTCAGAGCACATTGTCCTCACGCTGGTGTATCAATAACCATCTGTTCTGGGTAAGTCTTCTTCCTCCCTTGAGCTTCAATTTCTCCATTTGTACATGGGAGCTAATGGACTAACCTCTTTGAGCTGTTTTTCAATTCTGAAGATTCCTTGTTTTAGCTTAGTAATTATCCATTTAGGGTGAGAAATATGGTAAGCATGGGTTATCTTCATTAGTCAGGACATTTACTGTCACAGACAAAGGGTAGAAACTAGGAAGAGCATACTGCACAGGGGGTCACGCGCTGGCTTGTGCATGAGAAGAGGCAACAGCAAACAGCTGGGAAATGATGCTACCAGGTGATCAAAGCTGGGCAAGGGAACTTCAAGGTCAAGAGAGGCATGCGACCATCGCCTCCTTATAGCAGCTGATCAGCTGGGAACTAACACACAGGACTCACTGTTGGCACCCAGAGTGACTGGTCGCTCTTACCTTAGCATGACTAAGCCAAGGTATCATTGTCGTGTCCGCTCTCACCTTGCCTTGCTTTTTACTTGCCAGCCCTTTCTGAATTTGAGTTTAATTGAACATTACAGAATTTTTTTGCACTTAATTTGCCATGGGCAATGGAATTAAATTCCAATGTCCTTTAAAATGTGTATCTCAAAGGGGTTCTCAAGAGACAGCATTTCCGGGCTATGTAGTTCACCATTTTAAAATATTGGCTATTCTAAGTTTCAGATTCTGAGATATATTTTATTAAATCAACTGCCACATAAGGGTTTATATTACTTTTTTAATTTCTTTTTCAGAAAGACAGCAACAGAAAAAGTGAATGGAGGTTTATGTAAAAAAAAAAAAAGGAAAGAAGTTTCATTCATATTTTTCTTGAAAAATATTCCTTACCCACAGTCCCTAATATAATGTCCTATGACAATACCAACTGGAAGTATGATTTATTTCATGTCTACATAAGTACCAATAAGGAAACAGCCCTATAAAAGTTGTATCACTGAATACAGAATTTTTCTTTTACATGAAGTGGTTGAAAAACATCTGGGAAACTTTGTTATAGCAGAAAGTTTCACCAAGAAGAGAAAAAGGGAATGTGTATGAGCAAAAGGGAATCAGTAAGAACAAGACAGTCTTTCTTGGCTATAAATTAAATGTTTTATTTGACTTGAGAAGCTACTTTTATTGTTTTACTGCTGGTTTTAGTTTTAATTATTTCTAGCATCCTCCACTAAATAAATTATAACCTACAAGTTTTAAATAATCATCCATTTTTCTTCAGTACCTAAAAACAAATGTGATTTTCTTATGGTGCAATGAAATTCATAAACAAGCATACTCATATTTCTATATAGAAAACGCTTAACATAAAAGGAATAAAATTATAAAACAGTACAAATAAAGTCTACTGAAGTTTTGTATAATTTTAGCTGTATAATTTTGGTAATGCTGGGGAGCAAACCCAAATCTTCATATATGTACACTGTACTACCGAGCAACCCTGATTCCTTTAGTACAACTTTAAATAGAACAGATTTGAGGATGTTATTTATTTTGCATAAAAATCCAAAGTCTTCGAAGGCTGCATCTTGGGGAGACTTTGGAGAGTTCAAGGTAAAAAGGCACCTACATGGGGGAACGTCACTCCTTCTATTCCTACAGCTTCAAACAGCGCTGGTATCAGAGTTTTACAGTATGTCACAAGTACGTTAGTTTGTTTCTCCTTGCTCTGTACAGTACACGTACAAGATTATCTGGAACAAGTTCACCTCTGAGTAATACTGACAAGTGCACAGGAAAATTTAATGGCCTATGAGCCTATAGTAATCTCACTACTACAAAGAACAAGCAATTAAAAGCCTGCTTCTACTTCTTTTCCTGCTATCTTTTTCCACAGGGGAATTTAATCCCAGAGGCCTTTGCTTCCTCCGGTCAGAGCTGGAAGGACTCTTGTCTTTAAAAATCTAGCACTTAGCAGTACTTTATTTTATGCAAAGCACAACAGGCCTAGCCTAGAGGAAGAGTCTGCGAGGTTAGAGATTGGGTTAAGTAAATGAAGGACTAAGCTGGGGACAAGAAAGTCTAGAGAACTCAGTCAGTCTCACTACTCTGTTCACTTCCGTTCCACAAGGCTTGGCACTGAGGAAGCAGTTGTGTGGGCTGAAGTTCTGGGTGCCAAGGGAAGATGGGAGACCACCATCAGTCCTGATAAGCAGGGGCTCGGGTCTTGCTGCCCACAGATAAAAGATCAGCCCTGAGCTAAAGGAAGGCAGAGAGAGGGCTGGGCCTGAGGTCACTGCACAAAGCGAGAGTGGTTATAATGCCTCCTCTGCACACGTGAACACATGGAAACAAGAATTCCGAAGGTCAGTACAGGGAAGCAGTAAGAATTCATATCCGACCTAGGCTCTGGAATCAGGCAGTAGTGTGTTCTTCCCCCCAAAAAATGTAACAGTCTTGTGCTTCGTATGGATGAGATTTAAACTTACTTTCTGCCAGTGGTCCCTAACTGCCCAGTCAAGTAATGGATACAAACTTAGCTGTGAGAGTTTGAGATTCTGGGAGCTCCCATCAGAAGCAATCCAAGGTTTACCCTGAGCCACAGCAGCACAGAGTGCTATCAGAAAAAGTACTCCAGAAATAGGGACATATAAATCATGGAAGGAAATCCCTTTCTATAAGTGAGAATTAATAAACATGAATGGGACAGCTAAAACTGCAAGAATTTCTGATAACTGGGAATCTGAAATAACACAAAAATTAGTCAAATTAAAAAATAATTTCTAAACATAGAAAAACAAATTTGGAAAAATGGCAATTTAAACAATCAGTAAATGACGGGTATACACAAAAATCAATGAAATTTAAAACTCCACCAACAGTTTGTAACCACTTGGCAAAAATTAGAAAACCTTGCAAATAATTAAGTTTTAGCAAGAATGAACAACAATGGAAAATCATGTTTTTATTTTCTGACAAAATAAAATTTTATAACCACATACCAAGAGAATTGGGACTCCTATACTGCTGGTTGGAAAAGCAAACTAATACATCTACTTAGAAAAACCAAATGGCATTATTCAATAAAAATCAAAGGTCCTACGACTGTCACAGTCAAGCAATTGTTCTCTTCTGCTCTTACACAAGTGACCTTGAGTGTCCTGCACACTAAGAAAGCTGCACGAGACTTTTGTTGAAAGTTTTCCAGTGTGAAAAATGTTTAAATTATGGTGACTGAGCGTAACAGGAGTAGGCCACATGCCTAACCTGGGAGAAGTCCTGGGTTCTGTTACTAGCAAAACACACACACACACACACACACACACACACACACACACACACACACACACACACACTGTGATGTCATCATATAGCACATGCTATATAGCAGACCAAGGGATAAACATACACTAACATGAATCTCAGGAATAAATCTTGCTTTTGTACCTTGCAGCTTATTTTATCCTCCAGAGCTGGCTCATCTTCAAAAAAAAAAAAAAATCAGAATTTTGTAAACTAACTGGTATGCTCCTTTGAAACTCATATTTATCAAGTAAATTTTAAAAGGAAAAATATCTTTAGTTTATGAAACAAAAACTTCCCTATTTCCATAGAAAAAAGTTATTATCTAACGAATCACTTAATTCCCATTTTCATTTTTCCTCTATTCTCTTTCCCCCTACTTTTTGATAGTTTCTAGTTCAATCTTCTAGTATTTCCTCACATATGTGAAGATAGCTTGCTGTATCTGATATCAATCTAATTATCCACTGAATCGGGGTTCTCTAGAGAAACAGACCCTCCAGTAGAGATGTAGTTATGTAGTTAGATATGTAAACATGGCACACTTGTCATTGTGGGGAGAAAGTCCTAAAACCCCATCTTGGAGGAGGCACGCCTTATTTCCATTCGTGGTTTAGTCCACCATGAGTGTGCTCTCAGGCAGAAACATGGTAGTGAAAGAGCCCAGAACAGGAGGGCAGCTGACCTTGACCCACAACTGCCAGCAAGCAGAGGGGCAGAAGGGAGGGGCCGGGGATGATCTCTCAACCTCCGGGGTCACTTCCGCCTCTTGGGACCGATTCCCACCACACAACGCTCGGATCTTAAATGGTCAGCACATACACCGCCTCATGATCCCATATCATCTACGAAAAGCCCCACTGCTAAGCATATAAGTCTTTGAGGGGACATTCTACATATACACTGTAAGTGAATAGACTGATTTTGAACCCAAGGCCTTTGCACTAAGTTAAATCTCCAATACCAGCCTCACTCCAACACGTACACACACATACCTTCTCTGAGACAGAGACTCACTAAAATGGCTTAGTTGCCCAGGCTGGGCTTCTACTTGGGGTCCTCCTACCTCAGCTTCCCAGGGTTCTGGGATTATAAATATGAGCCCTATGCCCAGCTCAACCAAGATTTCTCAATTACACAATGGAAGCACAGTAACTTCTACAGGACGCCTCAATTTTCTCTCCTCTGCATGAGATACAGCTAAGTTATGCAATGTACTGTTCTTTAAAGCCAACTAATAGTAAATGCTGATCCTATCTGTGAAAATGTACAGTAACATTCAGTGTTGGATCCAACAGCTCAGGCAAACATACCTGAGAAA
This sequence comes from Petromus typicus, assembly GCA_004026965.1. Classification (NCBI taxonomy): domain Eukaryota; kingdom Metazoa; phylum Chordata; class Mammalia; order Rodentia; family Petromuridae; genus Petromus; species Petromus typicus. Next base: position 1,937 of record PVIR01040268.1, on the reverse strand, counting down.
TCGACCCTCAGATGCCAAGAGCAAAACTTGCTCTTTTGTTAGTACTCTGGAACTTCTCCCCTGCTGGTCTGGCAGCTGCCTTAACAAATACTCACCCTCAGAGCTGCAGGAAAGACTTCCTCCTCTGCCCATTTGCTGTTAACCTTGAGCTATGGGCCCCATGACTAACCAGGCCGTGGGACCTGGCATGTTCTTTGCACATGGCCCAGAGCCACACAGGGCAACCCCATCTTAAAGAAGGGAGACTAAGGGTACCCAAAAATAGTACCCAAAAAACTAAGATTCTGAATTAAATCAATTTTATATGGAGAAATGAACTGCTATATTTCTTACCCATAAACATGTGGAATAGAGTTCACAGTCACTATAAAGAAATTAATGTCAACTTCATATTACAGAATTCATCTAATAACTGTAAATCCTTAAATTTCTGTACACCTTTTCCTCGAAAGAGTTTCATTTGAAAGCTACACGCATATCGAGTTTCAGGAGAAAGGTTTTAAACATAACCGAGGAAAATTTGCCTCAGACATCGAAGCAATTCTATTTCTGACCCGGCCAAGCAATTACTCCACACAGGAACCTGGAGGGATTAAATGATCTTAAAAGGTCCCCAGAATATGAACCCTGACACCTTCACAAATACAGTTCAGTCCTGCTGAAGAGGCAAGGCCTCTGGGTCCACTGCCAGCGGTAGACCGAGGGGGCACGAGCCTCTCTGGTAGACGCCATCCCTCATTTAAGAGGCCTGGTGCCGTAATAATGGCACCAGCTGAAGATGAGTTAACACAAGAGAAAGCCAGTAACACAACACAGGTGCCACGAGAAATTCATCCAGTTCCACACCCCAGACTCCTCCTAGCTTTGGTTTGCATGACCTGGAGCAAACTAACACGGTATCACAGAGAACCAGGAGGCTGACAACACCCTGAGCAGATACCAAGGAATGTCTTTCATGATAGCACAGAAACCAGTTAGAACTTAGTCATACCTGTGATGCCGTCAAATAAATCAATGCATGACCTTCCCCGATGTCGGAGCCCAATCTGCCAATTACAAAAGTTTCAACCCAAGTGCTGAGAGGAATGGGCCTTTCTCGACTGGGCCCCTCCTCACAAGCCCAGCCGTCCATCAGCAGGTACCAACACAGACCCCACGTCCCACTGCACCCTGTAGGTCACTAGATTATCACAGTCAAGCACACCTGCCATTTACAGGCCTCTTTACAAGCCACACACGCGCATATAGCGTTAGCCCCGTGTCTCTCCTGACTTGTCTGCAAACCCTAATGATGGGTGTGGCTTCCCAGAATTATCTGGCCTATCAAAATCACATTTTTATTGCCTAAAAGTAAATCACTGTCTTTCCTAAAAATGCTGCACCCTGGTAGAAGAGATTATTCCCAGAATAGATCTTGCCCGTAAAGTAGAAATAGGAGCAACAGTGAAGCCCTGTGAACGCAGGAACACAAGGCCAGGTGAAGTGAGGCTTTTCAATCAAACCACAGCCCGATCTCGACCCCAAGACCCTCGCCTTTGATTCGCCAGCAGTTAAGAAACGAGACTTACAAATGCAATGCCTTTCTTAAAACTGCTCCAGAGTTTGCTGCGAGAAACGGAGTATATGCTCATTTGAACAGTAAAACGTGAGAAGGAAACAATGTACTCATGCTGGCTTCAGACAGCTCCACAGATCAGCCTCTGCAAAGCGACCTCTCCTTGGAAGTTGCTCGCCAGCGGCAGGTAGCACAGCGCGCCACTTCGCTCCCTGCTTGAGTTCTCTCGCTCCACGCGGGCCACGCAGCCGCTGGAATGTCCTGAAGCTCTTGTGGCAGACGCAACTCCAGGCCTCACTGCTCACAGACTCACTCTCTTCCCGGCTATTCAACTTGTAGCAGCACAGTGCTCCTGTGTCCCACCGCGTGGGCGCCCCCTCCA
>PVIR01040267.1:0-13445 GCA_004026965.1 Petromus typicus | reverse complement strand
GCAGAGTAATACTCCATTCTGTAGAAGTGCTGTCTTTTTTAAATCACAGAAATAAGTATAAATTGCTATAGGAGTTAAGAAGAGTGAGCAATTGATTATGCCCAAGAATCTCTTTGGAGAAGACATGAGAATAGATGATATTTAAACACAACTTGTTAAAGAATGTGTAGTATTTTGCCAAGCAAAATGTAGAAGGGCATTTCAGTCAAAAGAACTAATGTGATCAAAGACAAAGAAGGATCAAAGTTTGTGGTTTGTTTATCCAGGACAGCAAATGTGGGAGTGGGAAAGAAAGATGGAATAGGGGACAGTAGGAGATTGTGCTAGAAGAGTGTGACGATTCTTTGGGGGCCGATTCAGAAATCACCTTACATATCCATAAAAGGATAAGTTCCCTAGACTGTTTTGAATATAACATGATTCATTTAAAGTTTCTTTTGGGACTGAGTTACGTTGCGTAGCTCAGCTGGTCTCTAACTCTTGGGAGCAAGGAATCTGCCTGCCTCAAACTCCAACATGGCTCAGTCTACAGGAGCACACCAAGCCAGCCAGCACTGATGCACTCCATCACTTGTTTGTTTGCTGTTTTGGTACTGGGAGTGGAATCCAAGGCCCTGAAGGCAAAACATAAATTAAAAAATAAAACATTGCCACAACAGAGCTGGGGAGGGGCTCCAAAGAGCTGAGTGTGTGACACGCAGCCACAGCCTCAGCCTGGAGCACAGGCAGCTGGCACCATGGATCACAGAATCTGGGCCTGGTGAAGCAGGACCTGTGTTCTACTGTTCCCAGGAGGCTGAGACAGGATGAACCAGGTGCAGAATCCCAGGCAGGTGGCCTCGGCCATGGTACTGGATAAGGTTGGGGTGCAGTCTTGGTCAGAGACAGGCCTGATTGGTGACGAGGGCTACACAGCTGGCTGGCACCCTTCTCTCAAGATAGGAATGGCCCTTGGCTACCTTCTTCCTCTTTTATTTATTTATTTTATTTTTGAGATCGGGTCTTCCTAAGTTGCCCAGGATGAGCTTGAACTTGGAGACAGAGACTGGCCTCTGTGTCCCCAGTGGCTGCGATTACAGGCGTGGCCACCACACTCAACCCTTGTCATATCACAGGTGATATTTAAACTAATACTTCTCCCTCAGCTATCAAATTAATGTTGTTGAGCACTGGCAAAATGTTTCGATAAACCTGAGGTTAACCAGATGACCTCTGTTTCATTTCTTTTTTGTACTCCAAATCCTAAAATGCATCATTCTCAAACTGTTCTACCACATGTTGTAGTGTGAGTTTTTTGTCATCATAATTAAAAATTCAAAACCTGCTGGGCATGTTGGCTCACGCTTGTAATCCCACCACTTAGGAAGCAGAGGCAGGAGGATTGCTGAGAATTTGGGGCTAGCATGGGCTACATAATTCAGGACCAGTTTGAATTGCAAAGTGAGACCCTTTCTCAAAAAAAAAAAACTTTCAATGTTCACTTGTCATCTCAGCTTCTCTGGGGGCTTAGGCAGGAGAATCACAAGTTCAAGGCCAGTCTAGATGACTCAGGGAGACCCTGTCTTAAGTGAAAAAGGCGAAGCTCTTTGGTAAGAGCTTGTTTAGCCTAAATAAGGCCCAAGTTCCATCCTAGGCACTGCAAAAATAGGTGAAATATAGCATAATTATTACCTACCTTGTCTAGGAGATGGAATCACCATCTTTCCAGTTTTAAAGAATTATGCTTTTTCATTTTGCTCCATCTTTTGATTTGTGTTTATTCTTGCTAATTCCTCACTGTCTTGTTCTGTGACAGTCTGTGTCTGTGTGGGGAGCTGGAGGAAGAGTAGAAATGACTGCCTCCAAGTTCATGGCAATTCAGCAGGCCCTTCAGCCAGACTGGTTCCAATGCCTCGCAGATGGAGAAGCATCTTGTGAGGAAGCAACTTCCATAAAAAGAGTCAGAAAGTCTGTGGACCGATCACTTCTGTTCCTGGACAACTGTCTGCGACTACAAGAGGAATCAGAGGTCAGGCTGCCCCACGGACCCTGACGCCTGGGGAAGCTCTGCCTCCCATCCCGGATGCCATCTTTTCCACTCCTTCTCATACGTCTCTCACTTCTCAGTCTGACTGATTTACTCCCCTTTTTCTTCCCTGAGCTCTTTTTGTTTTGTTTGAGACAGGCTTTTGCTTTGTAGTTCAGGCTGGCCCTGAGCTCAGCCTCAAACTCACATCACAATCCTCCTGCCTCTGCCTCCCGAGTGCTGGGATTACAGGCGTGAGCCACCACGCCTGGCACTGTGGTATGTGGTACTGGTTGCTGCTGGGTTTGAGTCTCCACGCCTAGTATGGTATGTGGTTACCAGGTGAAAGAACCTGTGTCCTTGTGCTTGCAAGACAGGCGCCGGAACCACTGAGCTGAGTCCCCGGCCCCCTGAACTCTGTTTTTGAGACAAGGTCTTTGTAGTTCAGGCTGGTCCTGAGCTCAGCACTGAGTTTAGCAATCCTGCTGCCTCTGCCTCCTAAGTGTTGGGATTATAGGCATGAGCCACTATACCCACCACTGTGGTGTGTGGTAGTGATTGCTGGTGGGCGTGAGTCACCACACCTGGCATTGTAGTATGTGGTTACCTTACCAGGGATCAAACCTGGACTCTTATGCTTGCAAGGCAGGCATCAGAACCACTGAGCTAAATCCCTGGCTCCCTGAACTCTTAAGAATAATTCTCTAGGGCCGGAGATTTAGCTCAGTGGTTCCAGCCCCTGTCTTGCAAGCACAAGGGCCGGGGTTCGATTCCCTGGCAACCACATACAATTGTAGGATAATGGGCAATGGGCTCACATCTGCGCTTTATGAAAAAGCATAATTGGGTGTGGAGACTCACGCTCAGCAGCAATCAGTACCACATACCACAGTGCCGGGCGTGGTGGCTCACGCCTGTAATCCTAGCACTTGGGAGGCAGAGGCAGGAGGATTGCTGTGATGTGAGTTTGAGGTTGAGTGCAGGGCCAGCCTGAACTACAAAGAAAGACCCTGTCTCAAAAAAAAAAAAATTCTCTAGCATCTTGTCTTTTTTTTATTCTCCTTAATTTTTTTTAGTGTATAAAGATTCTTTTAATTCAAATTTTATTGTTACATTTTATATACACATCATGGTGAACATTCAACATTGGGAATGTGTACCAGTATATGATACTACTTAATTCTCATTTTTTCCCATTCCCCTATCCACCCTACAACTCCTCTACCCTATGTACATAAATTTTGTTTCCTTTGTTTTTTTATTATCATCACATTATTTTTTTCCCCTTGTTCTTACCCCTACACTCCATTTCTTTTTAAATATTTGCTATTTCACAATTTCTACTACATATTCTGGAGCTCATTATTTTAGACTCTTTTTATCACACTGCTCCCATGCAGTCATTCCTTAGTTTTAGTTACTGGGCCTCATAAATGCAAGGTCCTGAGTTTAATCCCTGCAACTGGAAAAGAAAAACAAAAACATGAAAACCAAAACACAAAGCACTTGCATTGTTGGACAATTCTATAGTTATATATACCAGCAAAATGATTCTACTTGGCTTCAGAATTACACACCAGCTAGATTATTGGACTATCTATCACACTGAGAGTTAAGCAGACTCTTGCCTCATCTTCTCAAAGCTGTTCTCTCTCATTCTCGCTCTACTTTATCTCGGTTCATAGCATCCACCAAGTTCCTCAGTCTGAAAGTTTAAACTTTCCAGGGTTCTTTTTTTTTCTCATGCACATTTAATATCTGAGGGTTTACTCTTCTTTGAGTCCATCTCCCTAAGTTTACCTGGAATCTGCCTCCTCCCACCCTTCCTATCTCCATGTCCCCTATGTTGGCCAGTGGTCATCTCGAGTTGTTCTCTCTGCGTCTCTTCTTTCTGTGCAGTCCATCTTGAGGCCTGCTCTCCGGGAAAGCTTTGTAAAGCACAGATGTGAGCCCATCGCCCATTATCCTACAAGAACTTCATGAGTCCTCTCCACCTTGACAGGGCACGGACAGCCGCTGCCCAGGTCCCTGCCCACTTCATTGGCTCATCATGGGCTGCTTTTTTCTATGGCTGACACTCTGGCCTTTCTGAATTCTTTGCAATTCCTTGAGGCGTTTGCCTATTTCAGTTTGGGGCTCCTGTACGTAGACCTTCTGAACAGTTTTTTGTTTTCCAGCCATGATCCTCCTCTTGCTTCTGTCTGGCTCATTTCATTCCATTCAGCATCCTGTAAAAATGGTCCCTGAAGCTTTCCGGAAGTTGTGTTCATGCTTCGCTGTCCCTTTAATTTGTATGAGCATATTTAACACCAGGGTATATTGTGTTGCAGTGATTTCCATATGCATTTGTCTTTATGAAATTGTCTCCTCCTTAAGCTCAGTTTCTGATTTCCATATGTCATTTTTCTGGCTTCGCCATGTAGCAGAACACCGACAGACAGTAAGCCCTCTGTAAATATTTGCTGATGGAGAATGATTACACTGGAGTGAGGAGGGGCAACCTACAGTGATAAATACGGAGGCCTGAGAGCAGAGTTAATGAGGTGGGAAGGGATGGGTTTATGAGGAGAGGGCAGAAGTGAGAGAACAAAAGATACTGCTCAATGCAGACAGTGTCAGTGTTTGAGATACTTCTGTGGACTAATCCTCGCAGTGATCGGGTTCCACAATGGCAGAGAGTTGAGGAACATAATTTGAGTCTGACTGAAAAATATAATTTGACTAATAAATTTAGTGTACATGGGATAGTTAAAGGAAACTGAGTTGTCATTCTGAATAAAGATCAGAGTATCTGCAATAGAAGTCCACTGTGGAGACAGTTAGTCCTGACTTAAAAACAGTTGTTTTAAGCCAGTAATTATCTTTGTATGACCAGCAACATTTGGATAAATAGATAATAGGGCAAGGAGTGTGACAAAGATGATTGTGAGAAAGGGCAGATAAATCGTTCATCTGGTTGTTGTAATCAACCGTATCATTTCATATTACTTCTGTTAGTCCAATTCTAGAGTTCCTCTGCATCCATTAGGCCTGCACTGTTGTCTTGATTTTATTATTACTAGTTCTTTTCTTTATATAATCTTAAGTGTTCCATTTTAGTCTAGAAATTATTTGCTCACACCTTTCATATCCCAAATAGGGCTGTGCTGGTCTCATTAAAGGACAGGCATATGTAATTGTCTATATATTTGTACATATCTTTTCCTTTGCCCATGACCCCTTTCTCACTTTATTCACTGGACTCTGTTATTTGGAATGCTCTTCAGTAGTAAAGTTCCACAAGGTTCTGTTTTTGGCTTTCTTGTCTTTCTACATGAATCCCCCAGGTCAGAGATGGGCAATGGATTTTATCCAAGGTCCTTGGATCCCTGCCTGGGGTCGATTAGCACTGTCTGTTATGGAAGCAGGCGAGGAAGTGTTGGGATTTTGCCAGGTGTCTAGCCTGGTCCGTTTCATTTGTATCAGCATATCCCCAACTTAATCTTCATATTTTTGGTGGTTGAATTAAAACTATCATTTGTATATCCCACTAATAGTTCAGAGTTAGCACGTAGAAAACAGAATAACCACATTGTCCCATCCTTCACTTTTTCTAGGATTGCTTCCTGTCTTTGCTCATATCACAGTCTCCTTGGATTTCCCAAACAGAAACTAGTTATTCTTTCTAGAATTCATCTTCATCCTCTACTGAGAAACCTAACCAGTCAAGTTGTGTTGAGCCTACCTCTCAATATGATTTCACATTTTTATCTTTTCTTTTCATCCCACTGCTACTGTCTTAGTCCAGTCTTAGTAAAGTTGTATTCTATCTCACCCTTGCATTTTTCACTATACTGCAAAAAATCACCCCACCTCACCCCCCCGGGAAATAGTCTGATTGTGTTCCACTTGCTTAAATTGAAGAAATTCCATCAGCACAGCGCTTTTCTTTCCATCCCTCTTTCCCCAGAGAGCTACTGTTTGGGGGTTTTTTTTAGCTTTTTTTTTTTTTTTTTTTGAGACAGGGTCTCGCTTTGTAGTTCAGGCTGGCCCTGAGCTCAGCCTCAAACTCACATCACAATCCTCCTGCCTCTGCCTCCGAGTGCTGGGATTACAGGCGTGAGCCACCACTCCCGGCCCCAGAGAGCTACTGTTGATTTGTGTCTATCCTTAAAAGCCATATTTTCTGTAGTTATATATGTGTAGTTGATACATAGATGTGTCTGCTTGCTTTACATAAGTACATGGTCAGGAATTTGCTTATTTTCATTGACAATGACCTGAGACTTTTCCCCTGTGAATGCATATATTATTTTATCTATTGCATTCTTTTTCAAACAGCTGCCTAGGAAGCCGTATTATGAATGTATCCTAGTTTATTTAAGCCTTTGCTCTGTTAATAGATGTTCAGATTGTTTCTAGTTTTCATTATTCTGAACATCTTTGTAAATATATCATGGTGCATAAGCACGAATGTATTTGTAGGAGAAATTGTTTAAAGCACTGACATTTTGATGTGTTACCTATAGGCTCTCTCAAGAAGCTGAACTAATTTTTACTTTCTCTAGTTATCAAGACTTATAAGTGCCATTTCCCTTATACTTTCACCTCAACTATGTTATCAGTGTTATACCTTATTGCTTATTATGATGGACAAAAATGGTTTCTCATTGTTTCCCATTTGCATTTCCTTACTGGTAAGGTTTAGTAGCTCTCCATTTGTGAATAGGGCGTTCACATTCATTTTTCTGAATTTCATTTTCACATAGTCTGCCTAGACTTATCAAAGGTTGCCTTTTCCTTAGAGGATGTGTTGCTGATCTCTCTGTGGTGTAGATTTTTGTCGGTGTCTGAAAACAATAAGTATCTTTGCCTTTCTTATGGCACACTGCATAAAAGAAGTTTAGTACTTTTTGTTTGTGTGTGTGTTTGGTTTTTTGAAATGGTAGCTCAGGCTGGTCTTGAATTTACAGAGATCCTTTGCCTTGTCCTCTTGAGTGCTGGGATTATAGGCATGCACCACCATGCCCAGCTAGCTCTAAGGTTTTTATATTCAAACATGTCAGCCATATCTCATAAGCTTCAGTTTGCTTATGAAGGCCTTCATTAATCTAAAATTACTGAAAATATTCAGCTCATTCTTCATATATCTACTTAACGGTTTTTATGATTAGTATTAACCCCATCAAGATGGTATACAGTAATCCTCTTTATGGATAGTCTATTATCTTGTCTAAATTTTCTTTTCTTTCTTTTTTCCTTTTCCTTTCCTTCCTCCTTTCCCCTCTTCCTTCCTTCCATTCTTCTTTTCTTCCTCTTCTTTTTTTTTTTTTTTTTGAGATGGCTCCTACTGTGTTGCCGAGGCTGATCTTGAACTCCTGAGTTGAAGCAGCCACACCCCACCCCACCCCAGCCCTTGACAGCTAGCCTGTCCCACCATGCCTGGCTAGACCAAACAGTTTCAAAATGCCTAAAGTTGTCTGTTGCTGAGAGTCTTGAAGGTAACATAAAGCAGACCTGAGTAGTCCTTTGAACAAATTAAATCTCCTCCTTTTGTCCTTTTCCAGTCTTACCTATTCCTACATTTCGTTTAATCTGAGCTAGAACATAACAGCACATTTTGACTGCCTGTTTTTCCTCAGGCTTTTCTCACTTACTTGGTGGTGTTCACTGAGTGTTCTTCGGAGCTCTGTGGGTTCTTTGAGGGGGGGTGTGCCACCCCTGTGTGATCTACAGCAGCTGTGGTGAGATCTCTTCTGTCCGTGGACTCCTGGGTAAGGGTTGTGTGAACGAAGGTCTCAGTTACTGAGAACGGTTAAGAGGGTTCAATCCTTTTCCCCTCTCAGGTCCTTCAGAAAAGCATGATCATTGGAGTGATTGAAGGTGGAGATGTGATGGAAGAGCGGCTGAGGTCAGCCCGAGAGACAGCCAAGCGGCCCGTGGGCGGCTTCCTCCTGGATGGCTTTCAAGGGAACCCAGCAACCCTGGAGACCAGACTGCAGTTGCTGTCGTCAGTCACTGCGGAGCTGCCCGAGGACAAACCGAGGCTGGTGTTGGGTTAGAGTGCAGACTGACTTGCGGGATGTAGGCTGGGCATGTTGGGTCCCTTCTGATGTCCCACTGTGTCCCTTCTGTCCTTTCTCAGCAGACAGAGGGAAGTTCTCATCAAGGCTGATACAGAATGCAGAGGATTCTATATCAGATGATTGCCATGTGTATTTATTTGTCTCTCATAAGTGAGGACAACTGTTGTGCTATTTCCTCTCAATGTGCCAAATACAAATATGTTTTTTATTCATTATAACGTGGTACCTGGGAGGAAGTGTAAAGTCATGTGCTACTCTAGTTTAGCTCAAGGGAAGATGAAGACAGCGCCTGGTACCTAGTGGAATGAGCGTGTATCCTACTAGTAAGAAGCTTGAAGAAGTTTTTAGGTTTGAGACAGCTGGTGAAATTGAGGAGACAGGCCACACTGGTAGATTGGTTCTTAGCTTTACATAAATTGCAGGTCTCAATATATACTGGTGAGAAGAGATGATCTGAAGGTCAAGGTACAAATTCCGAGTTTCTAAATGCAGCTGATACTGTATTAAGCTACATTTTGCTGTCTCTCTCTCTCTCTTTCTCTCTCTGTCTCTCTCTCTCTCTGTCTCTCTCTCTCTCTTTCTCTCTCTATCTCTCTGTCTTTCTTTCTTGACATGAGTGAATCTGGAAGTCACTGTGTTAAGTTTTAAAAGTCAGGCATAAAAAGACAAATATTAGATGGAATATTGGAGTGCTCATATATGGAATCTTAAAAAAGTGGATCTCGTAGAAGTGGAGAGTAGAATGATGCTTCCCAAAGCCTGGGGCAACTGGGGAGAAAGCGGGGGTTAGAAGATATTAGTCAACACATAATTAGAGTTTGAGGAATATGTTCAACAGGTCTGTTGAACAGCCTGGGGACTATAGCTAATGATGAAATAGTATATCCTTAAGAAAAGCAAAGAAAATAGTTAAGTGTTCTCATTATAAAAAAAGATAGTTATGTGAGATAATACATTTCTTTATTAGCTAGATGTAGCCATTTTACGGGGTATATGTATTTCTAAGCATGTTGTACATGACAGACTTCTACAATTCGATCTGTCAATTTAAAAAACAGGGTAGCCTTTTATCACACTTGAAGTAAAGCTTATACTGCTTCCCTGCAAACATTTTTGATTATGTGATACTGCGTTAAACTCCTCACAGGCTATTAAATAGTGTATATGTAACTTTATCACCTTTTTAAAAACCAAGTGTGACATATACTAAAGAGCATGAGTGGTAGATAAAGCCCACTGAAATCTTCCTCGTGAGGAGCGTGTGCGAAGAGCACCTGGGACAGGGTGTTTTCTTCACCCCTCCATCCTTTGTCCCCTCAATTTTAACCTCGTTCCCTGTGTGCACCGCTCCCTCTCCTGTGCCTGTGTCATCCTGGTGCAGATAACAACTCAGCACTAGTATTTCTAGTCATTTTCCGGACTCTTTTCTGGTAAGTGCTCACAGATGTCTGTTACTGAATGTGAAAGCTGGGATTGTTTTTCTTTCTCCGAGTGTGTAGGAATGCCAGCTTCAGTTGGAGAGGAGTTCTAAAACATTACATGACTTGAAGGAAACTAGTCAGGAAAACTGGCGTGTATTTAAGGGTTCTGCTTGTTTAATATTACATAAGCTTTTTTTTAAAACTTCTTTTAGAAATCAGAAAGTATGTAAGCTTTTCTCTTTTAGTTCATGAAAAGGGACTATGGGTAGAAAAGCAAACATAAAAAACAGCTAGACTTGATCTGTACATCTTGTTTTGTGGTAAATTCTAGTTCAGAATTATTAAGAATGCCTTACCCATTACCTTTGAAAACATCATTTTATCCCATAGTGTAGACTTTTTATTTACAGAAAAGGAAAAAAAAAAGCTAGTTAGATTCTTAAACCCTGTGACCAGGGTTGAAGTTCTGAGAGCCAGGTATGCGTATAAAGGAAACTTTGAAGAATATAGCAGGACTGAGGGTTTAGCTCAGTGGCTCTGCGCCTGCCTGGCAAGTGTAAGGTCCTTAGTTCGATTCCCGGTACTGGGAAAAAAAAAAAAGAATATAGTAGACAGAATGTCTTTATAAAACCAATTATGAAAAATAATGCTGGCCAAAATAGAGTTAAAGTACTTGAGGCAGAAATAAACTATACAACTTTATCCTATAATTGATAGTCTCTAGAGAGACTATGAGGTTCAATCTAAGACTACAGAGATTGTTCAGAAAAGATGAGAGTGGAAAGCAAACTTACAACTACCAAGCTGCTTTCTGAAGTTAGAAACTGTATCATGTGCTTTGTGAAGTATCTCATTAATCTTCCCAGTGATTCTGTGGAGATATTACTGCTTTTATTTTTAAAATGGCACAACTAAAACTCAGAGCTATTAAGAGATCTGCTGCAAACCCAGCAGTTAAATAGATGGTAGAGCTAGGATTCAAGTCCAAGACTCTGTCCTTCACACTGAAATGCTTCGCGCCCCACACTGCTGTCCCCTGTCTGCCACGCTGCCCTGGATTGCTGGTGTTCATTGCAGTCGGCCTTCATTCCCTGATCCATGGCAAGACTGATTTCATCCGCGGCGTTGTCCTCACATCACTGTCCTTGTTACTTTTACAGGCTCATCTGTGGTGTTAGCCGGCCAGATGAGGTGCTCGAGTGTATCGAGAGAGGAGTGGACCTATTTGAGAGTTTTTTCCCTTATCTGGTGACGGAGCGGGGATGTGCCCTGACGTTCGACTTTGATTACAAGCCCAATCCTGAAGAAACATGTAGGTCTTTTGAAGCTAATCTGTCTTATCGTTAAATTTCTTCTATTTCCTATTAATTTTGGCTTGAGTCATGAGACAGAAATATGTGCACATAAAGCCGGTCTTTTATAAAACTTTATCTTTGTTTTTTACCTGTATACTCTGGCCTGTTGGCACCTACAACTAGGCACTTAATCCTATAAATGCTGCTCATCAGTGCTGGGATATGATTTTGTAGTGAGCAAAAAAACAAGACCTCCTCTGTTAGAACAGTGAATGATGATAAAAATCTAAGAAAAGAAAGCCTTTGAACTGCTTTGTAAAGGTTAATTTGTTTTTTTCACAGAAGAGTTTTTGTTTGCTTTTTGCAAACCCTGTGCAATTAAATTCCAGGGAGACTCACCATCATCTGATGCTCATGTTGCTTTTGCTTTTTTGGGTTCTTTGACACACTGAGAGGTGAAAACTATTTTCCTCGGCTAATATTGCTTTGAAGCACTGCCATTTTCTTTTTATCGTGTAGCTGTTTAGACGTGAAGGCAAGCAGTTCCCACGTCTGACACTCAGCTGGCCACGGTGAAGGAGCGGGGGCCCAGGCTGGGGGCAGCACTTGAAGCAGCGTGGCCACCCAGCCTGCCCTCCGGCTCTCACAGCGAAGCTTTTCCCTTTCTTGTTCCTGTGTTCCTTTGAACTCTTCCTCAGCCACTTCCAACCGTAAATCTGAGTGGGGCTGTGGAGTTCTTTACGGTTTGTTTTATTCTCCACAAGTGATAAAAAATTTCATTCAGAAGGTGTCACACTTTTTTAAAGCAACTTATGCATTAATTTAAATCAGATTACTTCTGGAAATAAAATAAATCAGGTTGATCAAGTTCTTATACATAGGAGGTCATTTTTACTGTCCTTAGTGAGACCAGAACATAATGTATGTGGATAGGCATACTATTAATAGTTTATACATTTTCATGACTTCATTTACAACCTAAATTATTTCCACCAGGACAAGGATAACTGTTAGTCATTCAGTACCATGAATATGCAAAGCTCAGAGAAGAACCTGATGTTAAGTTCTTTGGAATGAACAAGTTCCTTTTTGGTTAGAGAAAACCAACTTTCTTCATAATTAGAAAAACTGAAGAAGTTTTTTCAGTTATCAGAACTGATTATGATTATGATATGTATGTGTGTTATAAATAAGTCCTTTGCCAATTACATAGTTGAAATTCTGAAGAAATAAATTGCTAGCAGTTTCACTAAATGACAAGTTTTCCAAAATGTCAGGACATTTTTGTGGTTTCCTACAGGAACACATGGACACGGGAGCAAGCTCTGCTCAGTGAGCAGGCTTTCTGTGACTTGGACAGAATTACCTTCCCAGGGCCACCCACCTATTTTCACTGGACCAGTTTTGAGATTGTTATCATTTATTCCCCAAATATCTCTTATGGGAAGAAGAGAGGGTTCAAGGCAACTGGTTTTTTGTAGGGCTGTTGTTTCTTTGGTAGTTCTTCCTTAAGGCAAAGAGTTCAAGGAAACAAGTCAAGTTCTCAGTTAATTCTGGATAACCTGGATTCCCTGGAAGTCGAGAATCTCTACAGAGAAAATGTAAATTAAAAGCATATTCTACTTCAGTCTACTTATGTAGGCTGTTACAAGTCCAGCTTATTTCCGTATACATTGTGATAAGGCATAGAGACAACCTCAAAACACACACACACACACACTTTACTTTTAAAAATCATTCTTTGATGCTAAGGTTACATGTTAAGATACTTATAACCATAATTTGTTTAGACATTGTTGATTGTCTTAAATTGTTTTGATTTTGGAGATAATAAAGCTATGTCCATCAGTATATAGCCTTTATTTTCTGATCATTTCCTTAGGATAAACTTTCAAGAATTACAGAATCAAAGGGCATGAAATAATAACAAAATTTCTTCTAATGGGTACTGCTTATTTCATCTGCACTTAAGACTTTTTGTTTGTCTTTCAGTATTACAACAAAATGGGGTACAAGAAGAAATAAAATGTGAGGATCAAATAAAGAAAATTAAAACAACTGGTTGCAACCAAAAAATGACATCATTTGAAATTAATCTGAAGGAAAAGAAGTAAGACTTTTCTTAAAGCTTGGATTTGGGTTTCTGACTTTTAAAATTTTAGTCTGTTTTAAAAGTTTCTGTAAATATTCCCTTTTCAGTTTATGACTTCATTAAATATTTATAGTTGAATATCACATAGTCCTTCTCAAATCTGGTCTCAGAAAAACCCAATGAGTTTGTGTACTTTGTCAGAAAGTTGAGACTTTAGAAAAGCTGTCAGAGAGATTAGACCAAATCCACTGTTCAGCACCTTTGACCCCTGTTAGTCACTTTGAATAAGGACAGTGAAATAAAAATTTCCAGATACAACATACTTTGTAAATTTTCAGGAATTTAAATCATCTTCTAGGTTGTTTGTTGTTTTCTCTGAAAAGATATCTAGGGATTCTCATTTTTTAAGTGTAAACTCTATCAAAGAATGAAAATCTAAGTTCTTATTTATATCCTGTTAGGATTTCTTGGTTTTAGGTCTGGAATGGTAAAATCCATCTCATTTAACATCTTGAAAAATATCCAAGAAGATTTACTTCTGTTTTTTGAAATGTCAGTAAATATGAA
>PVIR01040266.1:0-13468 GCA_004026965.1 Petromus typicus | reverse complement strand
AAAAAAAAAAATATGCTTTTCATGTAAAAATATCTTTCTGAAGCTAAGTGCAGGGGGGTTACATGGCTTATTCTACAACTTACCATTTAGACATTTGCTGTTAAAGGAAGTATTTGTTCAGCTTTTGATTACCAAAAAGACTTGGGATAGAGAGTGACATTGAGTGTGTCAGAGGACAAAAACTAGGTTTTGAATGTTGTAAAGGATATATGGGGCCCCCTAGTGTCTCTTGATTCTGTCACTTCTCTGAAAGCTTATGAAACTTCTTAAAAGTTCTGAGAGACAGGGAGAAGAGAGAGAGAGGAGCTCGTTAACTCAGATGTCTCTTAATTTTTATTTTTAATTTTTAGAAACATTGGTCTACAGTACCCTGCTTTCTCTTATCTCTTGTCTTTCATATTGCCATTTATAGGAATATCTTTTTTTCTTTTGAGGTTCTGTTCTGTAAAGGACAGAAGCATTTCTGGTATAATATCTAGAGTACAGGGAAGATGATAGTTAAACATCAGTCAGTTTAACTGTTTCCTTTCTGCATTACAGGCACAAAATACTGTTCAGAGTGATTAGAAGTAATGCAGGGTCAGGGATTTAGCTCGGTGGTTCCCACGCCTGCCTTGCAAATGCAGTGTGTCCCGGGTTCCATCCCTGGTAACCACATACAATGCCAAGCATAATGCCAAGTGTGGTGCCTCATGCCCACCAGCAATCAGTACCACATACCACAATGCTGGGCGTGGTGACTCACGCCTGTAATCCCAGCACTCAGGAGGCAGAGGCAGGAGGATTGCTGAGTTTGGGGTTGAGTTCAGGACCAGCCTGAACTACAAAGCGAGACCCTGACTCAAAAACTTAAAAAAAAAAAATGCAGGTACAGTTCTTG
Source organism: Petromus typicus (assembly GCA_004026965.1). NCBI lineage: Eukaryota > Metazoa > Chordata > Mammalia > Rodentia > Petromuridae > Petromus > Petromus typicus. The sequence continues at coordinate 12,588 of PVIR01040266.1, read as the reverse complement.
TAGATTTAGGAAATAATTATTGAAGTTTTCTGAACACAAACGAATTTTTTTTTATCTTTCATTTTTTCTTTAAGTTTTGTTTTTTCCCAGAGAGGGGACTGATTAGATTACATTTTCATTTGGAAAGGTATTACACTACTGAGTTTAATTTATGTCTTATTAATGACTAAACCATGGCTAGTACATGTAAATTTATTTGTAATTAAGGTAAATAGAAATGAGAGAAGTATATATTTCACTATTTTGCATACTACCTAACATTGAGTATTTCTTAGGAAAAACTTCATCCATTTTATACTACATCTGTGCTGTTGATACTTGATACTAGTTAACTGTGCTATTATAGTTTCCTTTTAAAGATTGTGGTTAGTAATTATGAAAACATGTTCAGTCTCATTACAATCAGGGAAATGCAAATTAAAATAAAAATGAGATAATTTCACACCATCATACTGGCAAAAATTAAAATGTCTCACAAAACCAAATGTTAGTGAGGATGTGTGAGCTCTGCTGTTGGTGGGAGTAATAATTGTTTACCACCTTTTTAGAAATTTTACAATATATGGTAAAGGTAGCACACCTTCTGGCCTAGTATGTTCTAAATATGTACTCTAGAAATGCTTGTACAATAAGACAGGCATAAGAGTATTCATGGTAGTTTGCATCGTTGGAGAGATGAACAAGCTGCCTATCAGCAGCAGTGAAGGTTGTTAGCTCATACACTGTGCACCATGCAGCTGTCAGCGGGGACAGTGCATCTGAGACACAGCTGAATTTAAAGCATTTCAGAATGGTGCACATGTACAGTATCATCATATAGTTTGGGAACATACAAAATGATGCTAGTTGCTGTTTGTAAATGCTTATGAGTAAAATATGGTAAGCAGATAACATGGAATGCAAATGACAACCCAAATTTAGAGAGTGGTAGAGATGTAGAGACTCTCAGTTTGATCAACAATGTATTCTTTCTTTTGAAACTCAGAAACAAATAGAATGAAATGCTAATATGACAGAAAGTCAAGTAGTAACATACATTATGTGTATTTATAAAATATACAATGAAATATTCAGGTTAATATGTTTTTAAGGTTCAACATATTCAGTCATTTTCATCCATCTCTTGGTGTAACTCGAGGCAGTGGCTTTCCACTTAAATTTTGGAGTTGAATATGGGTTGAAGTCCTGGTTGTATATTTTATTAGCCACCTGACTTTGGGCTTTCTTAGGCTTATTCTTGAACTAGCAAGCAAACTACTTCTAGGATAGGGCTGGGTTGTGAAATCTGAGATAGAAAAAAAAAATACCATAGGCAGTAAATACTCATTGTATGATAGTTTTTTTTTTTTTTAAGGTTTTTTGAGACAGGGTCTTGCTCTTTTGTAGTTCAGCTTGGCCCTGAGCTCAGCCTCAAACTCACATCACAGCAATCCTCCTGCCTCTGCCTCCTGAGTGCTGGGATTACAGGCGTGAGCCACCATGCCCGGCACTGTGGTGTGTGGTACTGATTGCTGCTGAGGTGAATCTCCACGTCCCGTATTGTTATGTGGCTACTGGGGATTGAACCCTGGTCCTTGTGCTTGCAAGACAGGGGCCAGAACCACTGAGCTATATCCCCGGGCCCCATACGATAGTTTTTATTTAGCCTGTAATCACTCAAGTGTGCCCAGCCTATGGTTTCCAGGCTGCTTGCTCATTTAAAAACAATAAATTACAATAATAAATATAAGAAATGAAGTTTTATTGTTTACATACATGAAGTATGCTATATTTTTTATAAATAGTGTAAGATTATTCCTCTCCTTTCAGTGTGGGGCAGGTAAGCCAAAAGCTCAGACATTCCTGAGGTTAAATAATTCAATTTAAAGGAATTGTTCCTTAAGAGTTAATTGTTAATGTAGGAATAGTGTGTTACTGCATATATACATAGTATTGCTTATTTATAAAACATCCAGGCCAAAAACTAGAGAATATATCAGTTGTATTCTACTAAATTCTACCTATAAACTTAATTATGAAAAATTCTTAATGCTAACTATGTTATTTTCTTTCCTTACATAAAAATCTTTTTCTTTTCAAAAGGAAAAAAAATTCTTTGAAAATATACTACTTACTGGTTATTAGTACATTTTAGTAACTAAACTCCCCATCCCTAATGGACTGGTTCAGTGAAAATTATGAGTAGCAACAGGCATGGGTATAATAAGATTAAGATAGGTACAGCAAGAGAAATATTTTATAAATAGAAAATTTTTCTTGTGAAGATATTTGTGATGGGCCTCATATTTCAATAAAGGATCACTGTTTATGTGTGTATATCATTGTATATGTATATATCTTGTTATTTTAAAGATCCCTTTAAAACATTATAATTTTAAGTTAGACCCAGACATCTGACTGTTGTGGTCTTCCTTCCTATGTATAAAAAGGGGGAGGACTTTCCACTATATTCAGCTTCCTTTTTTTATTTTTAAATTTTAGTTTTTGGGTTTTTTGGGGGGTTCTCATAGAGCCTCATTTTGTAGTTCAGACTGACCTTGAACTCACTGTGTAGCCCAGGCTGATCTAAAACTCACGGCAATCCTCCTGCCTCACTCAGTTCCTTGGGCACTAAGATGACCGGTGTACACTGCCATGCCAGCCAGTTACCCTTTCTAACTTGGCATGGCTAGCTAGCTCTCTGGTCAAATCCATCAAATTGGTATGTGGGAAGGCACATTGAGCTTTGTTTCTTGAGATTTTGATTTGAGATTTTGTTTTTTAAGTCTTCCCTAATGAAATGATTATAGGCATTTTAGAGTTGTGGATGTTTGGCAGGTGCCCCACAGTCAAGGGAAGCAAAGGAGCAGTGCTTTGAGCCCAGCCATATGGTGGAAGTGGAGCAGTTTCCTCATCCATTGCCTCCCACTGAGTTAATCCAGACTCTAGTCCAGAAGGTTACTCATGGTTTATAAGCAGAGGGAGCTTTGGGAGAAAGCAGGGAGACTTGGACAGGTGCTGCTTGGCATTCAGTTAGATGTGCTTCTTTTCCATTCCATGATGATTTCAACTGGTATTTGAAGCTAGTTATTAGTGTGCCCAGTGCGCCATGAATTCCTGAGGCAGTTCTGTGTTTTTAAAATAAATCCTAAAAGCTTGATTTTCTTAGTTGAGGTAAACTCCTGCTTGTATTTTTTCTGGACACTCTATAGCAGATTCTGTCTTTTCATTTTGTTAATACTAAACTGTATAGGAAAGGATACTCTAAAAACAAATATACATTTTCAGGATTTCTTTATATTTTTTACATTTGAAAAGTTAAGGTGAAGGGAGAGTCTCAGTTTTTGTGTTTTACAATAGAGCAATACCCCTCCTTCCATAAAATAACCATGTTTTTCTATATGGATATTTGAATTCCAGGAAACCCCTTCGTATTCTGCTTTCTAGCCAATGAAATGTACCTGTTTGTGTTATAGAAATAGATATTAACTATGTTTTCTCAAACTGCAGAAAATAATACTCATACCAGCATTCTTGGATATCTAGTTTTTAGTTTTACCACTGTCTTCCTTTTAATCTTAAAAATGTACTTTTTGTAGAAAATGATTTATAATACCCTCCATTTTTCAGATTTTTGAGGGTTAGTTTCTTTTTATGTTTGTTGGATAACTAAAACATTACCCTCATAGCTGACCACAGCAGTGGTGAACTTATGACACATGTGCCAGTGTTTATACCACTGGAAACTCTCATGGGTCTGTAAGATGTTTGTTAGTTTTGTTGTACATGATCATTGTTTTTTTTTTTTTTTTTTTTAGGTTTTTTTGAGACAGGGTCTCGCTTTTGTGGTTCAGGCTGGCCCTGAGCTCAGCCTCCAACTCACATCACAATCCTCCTGCCTCTGCCTCCCGAGGAGTGCTGGGATTACAGGCGTGAGCCACCACGCCCGGCACTGTGGTATGTGGTACTGATTGCTGCTGGGTGTGGGTCTCCACACTCAGTATTGTTATGTGGTTACCGGGGAATCGAACCCGGGCCCTTGCGCTTGCAAGACAGGCGCTGGAACCACTGAGCTAACTCCCCGGCCCCCATGATCATTGTTTTAAAAGAGATCCACTGACAAATATTCCTACAATATCAATAAAGGAAAACAAACTAATTTGGTTAAATTTTTATTTTGAAGTGATATGACCTTAAACAGCTCCATCTTGGAACATCATAAATGTTACCTATAAAAGGTACCACAACCAGTCCTTTCACTGACCTTTCATGTGTAACTAAACCATTTATTGATTTACTGTTAGTGCTACAGATCAAATCCAAAGCCTCATGCCAAGTATGCATTCTACCCTTAATGCACTCTGCCCCTAATGTTTTCAGTGTCACACTAATCCAATTTTTTAATAGGAAGACACAAAATGACACCAAAGGTTGTATACATCATGAAAAGTCCTTCTTCTGTTCCTAATCTTTATCCATATAGTTTGCTACTACACATATGATTTGGTTTTTGTGTTTACACATTTAATAGTACCTTTTAATTTCCACTCAGATGCCTTTGGAATGATACTTTATATTAGCAGAGTTGAAATAGAAGCATTATTTCTAATGGCTGCCTAGTTTTAACATTATACTACATGTTATTCAGTTTTCTGTTGTTTTATTAGATAGAGACACTTGCCCAGCTTTTATTGAAACAGCTGTGTACATATTACCTGCATTTAGAGGGTATTTTATATGTTTAAGGTAATATCTGTGAGATAAACTCCTAGACATACAGTTGATATGTAAAAGATAAGTGCATTGTAAATGTTGATGTTGTCAGATTGTTCTTCGTAGAGATTACAATAATTTATGTCCCCACTAACAGTGTTTGAGTTTCTTTAATCCATTCTCTTGTGATGTTGCCAGTCTTATAGACTTTTAAAATGGTACCTTACCGTGTTTTAGTTTCCTTAGTTGAACATTTTTACTTACACTGAGAGTGATTTAGATTTCTGTGTATTTTGTGCCTTCATGTCCTCTGTCCATTTTTCTATTAGGCTTTAGATCTTTTGTTTTTTAAACTTGTGATGTTTCCAAATCAAGGACGTGAGCTCTTTTTGCAGATATTTTCTCCAAATATTTGTCATTACTTCACTTATGGTATGTGTTGAAATGTAGTTTTCTCTTCTTCCTCCTTGGTCTTCCTTGTCTTTGTCGTTGACATTTTTTTTTTTTTTTTTTTTTTTTTTTTTTTTTTTTTTTTTTTTTTTTTTTTTTTTTTTTTTTTTTTTTTTTTTTTTTTTTTTTTTTTTTTTTTTTTTTTTTTTTTTTTTTTTTTTTTTTTTTTTTGGTGAGGCATGGTCTAACTGGTGAGGCTGGCCTTGAACTCAAGATCTTCTTGCCTCAGACTTCTGAGTCCAGAGATTTTAGGCGTGTAGTACTATGCCAGGCTAGACAGTTTTTAGTTTTGTACCCAGATACGTGAGTCTTTTCTCTTAGGTCTCCTGGCTTTTATGTAAGAAAGGCTGTTTTCTGAAGTTAAAAGAAAAATTAATGTTTTCTTTGAATTTTTGGTTTTGCTTTTTATATAATAGGCTTATCTGTCTTGAAGCTATTTCTGACATTAATATCACAGCACTACTTTTGATTTTCTTATAATGTCTTTGTGACTTAATTGTAGGGTGACCTCTATAGCATAGATTATAGATCTAGTTGGACTAATAGTCAAGCCATTGCTTTGCTATCTAACTTCTATATGAGATAGATGGATGTAACTAAAGACTCTTATTTTCTCATATGTGAAGTGTACCTACCTCCAGGATAGTTATGAATATAATGTACGTATTAACTGTATTCTTGAAGCAGGGTCTCATAATTTCTAATCCACCACCTGTTAGATCTCTTCCTTCTAAAGAAGTAGGAAATTAGTTTGGAAAGCAGAATTAGTTTATAGAAACATATTGTGAATTACTTCATGAAATACAGTGCTTAAATGATACTTTCATATTAATAGAATAACTCTGGCATAACTTCATCCATTGCATAGTTGATGATTAGTATTTACTTTCCAAAGAAGAGATAGCATCTCAATTTCGTATTAAAGCAAGAAAGCTACACAATGGCAGTGAGAAAAGAATTTAAACGATTCTTTCTTTAAAAAGGACGTTTGGAAAAATACTTCTTATTTTGCCCCTTTTACCTATTTCACGATCTGATATTGTCCAGATAGCTGTGGTTCTTCTCATGAAATGAGTTTTGTATTTCTAAGAGTTAATTTTCTGCCAGAATCACTCCAGGCTGATGACTGTGGTGTTTGTATATCCATTAAACACACTGCCAGGATATGTCCACTACTTTCCGCCTCTCCCATTAAACAGCTGTCAGCAGACTTACAGAGCTACACCCTTGCTCTGCATTAATTGTAGGGAGCCACAGGATACAATGGAAAATGGTCTAAAAAGGAGTTCCATAGACCTGACTTAGGCAACAGAAGGTAAACATAAATTCTGTTATAAATCAGGTCAAATTTATTTGTATTTTATGCTTATCTGAATAGAAAATATATGAACAGACTTGAATTTTTCAAGTTACTTCTTGTTTAACCTTTCCCTTGCTACTATCAACAACCTTCTTCTAATAAAATTCAATAATTGTGAACAAGCACATATTGGAGGAGTCCTGAGTAAGAAGCTCTCATTAAAGTTGTATATAACACCCTGCTGAGTTTTACAATTGGTTTTGAAATGAAAATCTGTTAGATCAGAGCAAACATTATCCTAGCTGTGGTGATAAGTAATGTGGAGAGGATTGATGATTCGTCTGTGAAAACTAGTGAGCAGTAAGTTTGTTGTTGGGCCCTATTTAAAAGGCTGAGTTGAAAAGAATGGCAGCGAAGAAGGAAGAACTATGTTTTTCATAGCTTTATGCTTATTGTCCATATATAAATTAGTGATTCCCTAGTTGTTTTCCCTTAATAATACCAATTAATGTCAAGTACACCTCCAAGGACCAGAATTTTTCATTGATAAGAAAAGAGAAATATACCATATAAGGAAGGAAGGAAGGAAGGGAGCGGTCATGGAAAAAAAAATTATATTAAATTTTCTAAGTTTTTGCTAGCTGTTTCTAAGACAAAGGACTACTATCTAGAGTATATTAAGAATTTAACCCCCTCCCCCGATTTAACGGTCCATTTCAAAAATGGGTACCTGAAATGATCAGACATTTTTCAGATGATGAAGTAAAGACAGCTAAGAAACATATGAAGAGTTCAACATTACTCGTTTGAGAAATACATGAAAACAAACTGAGATTCTATCTCATTCCACAGAGAATGGCTGCTATCACGAAATCAACGAACAGTTAATGCTGGTGAGACTGTTTTGGAGAAAGAAACCCTTCTCTGTTGTTGTTGGAAAAGTAGACTGATACATCCACTATGGAGATTCCTTAAAAATCTAGGACTGAGATCCCTTTTGATCCTCCTATTCCCTTGCTAGGTATATACACAAAAGAATTAAAAGAATCACACCAAAGTGATGTATGTTCATCCATGTTTATAGCAGCTCAATTTGTGATAGCTAAATCTTGGAAATAGCCCAAATGCCCATCAGTGGGAGACTGTTTAAAGAAGACATGGACTTAAAAAAAAATAAAATAAATTGGAGTATTACTCAGCTATAAAGAATGGTAAATTTGATTCATTTATATTCAAATGGATGTACTTTGAGGACATACTCATAAGTGAAATAAATAGAACACAGATGTATTTTGGGAAATGTAATCCCTGTCTTTAGTGTGAAGAACTGAAAGTGTAAACGAATGCCAAAATGTATGAGAGATAAGGTAAAATAGAAAAAAAAATGTGCAAAAGGGAAAGGGTGGGTAGGGGAAAGTAAAGAAGAGGAAGAAAAAAATTGATAAAGGAAACAAAGCTTTATGTATATAGCAGAATATACAAATTAGGCACAGTATCACTTGAGCTAAATCCCTGCCCCCATATAGCTGAATATGCTATTAGTAGATGTCAGGTTTGGGCAGGGATTGCTGAGGGCAACTTGGAAAGATGTATCTAGATGTATACTTGTCCCTGGCTCCATTGTGTTCCACATTCTGGCCGTCAGGGTTGAGCAGCTGTCTTCTAGCAGGTCCTTCCACTGTACTCTTCTTGTCTTGGACCTGCCAGCCATGGATTGAGCCCTCTGAAACTGTGAGCCAAACAAACCTCTCAAGTTTTTGGCCTCGAGTATTTTGGGACAGAGGAGACAGTGACTTAATACAACCATAAACTTAACTCTTGGGGGCAGAGATTTGAAGATACATGATTGAAGCAGTGATGGTAGCTTTGTTTCTCACTCTTTGCATGCATCAATGAAGGCAAAATTAATGGAGACAGGGTTACCACTTTGGCTTTCCTGACTTAGTAGGGCTGCCTGATATAGTCCCTGGTTTCTACATTCAACCCCAGGAACTTCTTTTTGAGGCAGGGGCATCAGCACTGTTGTATGTAGTGTGACCTTACAGAGAATGGTAAGTGCGTCTCTTTGTTACTAGTGTCCTTCTCATCCATAGCCTGTTAGATGTGCACCATTTGAGACCCTGCCCCACACCCACTAAACACAAAGAATCAGCATTTTAACAAGTTATGTAACACTCAGCTTATTTCTACATTAAAGTTTGAAAGGCACTGTGATAAATTATACCTACCTTTTTGAAATCAGAGTCCATTAATTTTTCCTTTATCCAGAGGGGATGAGAATATTTTTTTCTCCCAGTTCCAGAATCGAACTCATAACTTTGTGTTTGCAAGGCAGACATGGTGCCACTGAGCTAAATCCCAAGCCCAAGAATCTTTTTTTTTTTTTTTAAATAAAAAGAAAATTGCTTTTATTTCACCAACAGGAAGCTAATGTCATTGCTGTGCCAAGTTGTCTGTTACTGTCTGCAGCTTCCTGGCAGTGCTATTTATAAAGGCAACTTTTCTTTCCTACCTGATCCTTACTATAGAAATAAAGCAGCATTTTACTTTGCAGGTCTTTTAATAACAACAGCTACCATTCATTAAGACTTTGCCATGTTCCAGACAGTAAGTTTGAAAGTTCTTTAATCCTGGCACCACCACACCCACCCCTCAATTTTTCTTTTTCAAATGAGGAAATAGGCCCAGAGAATTTAAAAGGGACTTGCTCAGGTCACTCAGTCCCAGTTTTAATGGCATATAAACTTAGTTATTTGAATGTACATCCTTTATAAGCAGGATACTTTCTCTCTCTTTCTGGTTTTGGGGCAGTATTTGTCTAACAGCAAATAGGCAAAATATATAATTTTTATTAATTGGTAGTATTTGGCTGTAGGATTACCATTATTTTCATCCTGTAAGACACAATACAACTTGATTGGAAGACTCACATTAAGATTTAAGGAAAGGATTCTAGTGTACTTCTGTCACTAGTTTTCTCAGTGTATTTACTTTCATTGGCTTTCTTCTTGAGCAAACATATGCAGTATTTCGTATACCTAGAAGTTTTAGAATCTCAAATGTGCTGCTTGTAATTCCAACTTTTTGTCTAAGCAAGGAGAAGCATTTCGTTTTGGCAAGAATAAAGCATTTAAATGTAAGCAGTTTCATATATTCACAAAAATACACAAATTTTTATGTTATTAGAGACTTTCTTAACTCTTAGTTGATTTGGTTGAGATGTCATTGCTATGTTCAGTAAAAAGACAAATGCTTGCCTTATAATACATATTATATACATGTACATACGTGCTGCTCTACAGGTTTAAATTTTGTGAGCAGGTGTGTGTGTGTGTGTGTGTTGGGGAGGGATTAGATGTAAGGGTATGTAATTCATATATTCTTTGCAAATAAATAAAACTGTAGTTGCTTCCAGAACGTTCTGTTCTTTGCTAATTATTCAACTTGTAATTTACAAGGGGAAAAGGGCGTGGTAACACTTTTAAGCACACCGATTATAAATTAGGTTAGAAGAAGCTTTTAGAAATCAAGTAGCTAGACATGCAATAAAGGGAAGATTTAATCTTTCCCTCTAGAGAGGGACAGGACCTATTCCTATGTGTGTAAAATGTATTTTAGGATAAACATTCCCCTTTTCATTGAAAATAGTTGATTTGATCGAAGTATTACCACTAAATTAAGACATTTTCCTGGAAGTGTGGAAGTTTTTGTATTTTATAAATATTTAAGATACACAAAATAATGCATATGTTAATTAGCTCATTAGCCATTTCACAGAATGTACATATTTCCAAACAACATATTATATATGATAAATACATGTAGTTTTTGTCTATCAATTTAATATAAAGAAAAGATTTAAAGGTTTTAGAGTCTACAGTGTGCTGCTTATAAATCCAACTTTTTGTCTTTGACAAGGAGGAAGTGTTTCATTTTGGCAAAACAAAAACAACAACAAAACATCTAAATGTAACAGTAGTTTTACATATCCACAGGAAAAATGTTATTACTTGTCTAGAAAAATCAGAAGGATTCAAGGGAAAAAAAAAAAAGAATTTATGTTCAAGTGAAGTTTTTTTATTCTATGTGGCATAGTAAGTATTACTGTAATAAAATCATTATATATGTGTGGTTTAATCTTGTATCTCCCTCAGGATGTGGATACTCTGAGAAGCAAATTTAGTTTTAGTTCTTATCAGCACAGTAGCTAGTTTATTCTAGCCAAAATTTTAGATCCAGGTCTTTGAATTGTTTAGTATCTACTAAATAAGAAAGATGTACTGATATTTTTTTCCTGTTGGAACTAAGTAAATTTTTTTCCCTTTCATATTTTCCATTTCAAGAAGAGAGATCTTTAAGAACCTACAGTCTGTGGACATGGCCTCTAGTAGTGGCTAGTGAACAGTTAGCTTCAGCAGACTAGCACTGTCATGTGGATACAAACATCTGTTATCCCTATCTGTCCTTCAAGATAAGGGATAGTTGAATATTTATAGAGATTTTCCTCCTTGTCTTGCTACCTCCAAAATACTTCATTGAAATGTAAATTGAGCAAGTCTCCTCAGTGCTTGTTGTTGACAGATGGTCTTTTCTCATTCAGTTCTTGTTCAGAAACTCTTTGCTAGGTTTATGCAGTTTTTAAAGTGGACTTTGACTAGAATAGGGAGATTCTTTTTGTTAAGGTTAACTTTTGCTTTTGTAAGTATATTTTAGACTGCAGTTTGCTCTGCTAAAAAGTATCTTTTTTAACTAGAATGTTTAAATAGAATATACTGTTTAACTGCCTGGGAATTAACTCTATAAAATATTAATGCATGTACTAAGGCTTGAAAAAACCCAACAATGTGTGTATAAATTTTCAAGCTTTCAAGAGAGTAAATAGCAAAGAATCAAAGCAAATTTTTGGAGAAGAACCATTCTTTACAGCTGGCCTTGGTGTAGGTATAAAATATTGATATTTGTATAAAAGGCTGTTGGTCTCAGTATAGGCCTTGAAACCAATCCCAGTATATTAGAAGAGTAAGAGACATGATAGACTGGAAGAGTGACTCAGCAAAACTGCTCAGGGAGCCCCCAGCCCTAGTCGCTCTGCGTGTCACCCTGAGGAAGCGGGCTCACTCTGTTTTCTCTGAGAAATTCATGCAGGCCGCCTCTTGCCTTCTCAAGGCCAGATTTAAAGATGGCTAACTTCAGGGCATGAATTCTTCAGGGCATTGTTTGCTTTCCCCAAGTTGTCACTCCATTTAGGAGAGCGCATTTGCTGCCAGCATGTTGAGAATTGTTTAGAGTTGTCTTCACTTTTTTATACCATGAAGGGTTTTCAGTCCACCTTTCATTGGTATCCCAGAAGGACCATCAGTCTAGAAACAGGCTGTAGTTCTTTCTTCTCTTCCTTTTTTCTGTTCTGTATTTATTGCCTCTTACTGAAATTAAATTTATAAATAGTTTATATGCAAACTTCTACAGGATAACAAAATTTGTGAATCAAAAAACAGATGTATAGCTTTAATTGTGATTTTTGAGCAGTTTGTAATACTGAAATATCTTTATAGTACACATACTGTTAGTTTTAAATAAATATTGCACCAAACTTCTGTATTACAATTTTTAAAAAAATGTTACCTTACATGATTAGTTTTTGTGTCATTGTAGTAAACTGATAATTTGAATGTGCAATGCTGTATATTCTGTGTTTATTATCTAGTCAAGATGTTCTTGTTTCAGTTCCCTCACTGATCCGCTTGATTAGGTTTGGAATGTGGCACCTAATTACAGCTGAAGTGTGTCTGACCTGACGTCCTGTTGTGTGGTGCACTGACTGACCTGATATCCCTTGAGCAGTCCAGTTAACATGTGCTAGTAAGTAAATTCCAAGTTGCAACTTTTCACCCTGACTTGGAATAAGCTGTTGGACCTTTGTCTGGCATATGGTTTGTCATAGATAGATTGCACAGACTGATAGCCCATGTAGAATTCCACTGCAGAGTGTGCCTATGTGCGTTGTTGGCCTTTTCCTTTATTTGTGAAGAAAGCGTGGGGCGAGATAGTCCATGACAAATTAAGCTCTGTATTCTGCTTGAAAGAAACTGTTGTATTGATCACTGATTAGGTATATTTTTCGTGAGGCTGAATTTAACCAATCACCG